>JAWQFJ010002548.1:0-11666 GCA_034096865.1 Theodoxus fluviatilis
AAAAATGGTGTGGTTAAGGTAACATAGCCAAAAAAATAGGGTAGGTAGGTCGGCAATAACTTTTTTTTTTAAACTTTTTATTTCTCGTGGAAACCAAATTAAACCTACTCGACTTGGAAATAAGTGTGCGAACAGACAGCGGATATTCCCTTTGAACAATTTTGAATTAACTTAACTTCTCTTGGAATTATGTAAAGAAAAGCATTGACTTACCAGTGAAGATATGGCCAGACCTGGGTACCCCAAATTTTGCCTCAGCGTACTCACTGGTTCAGATATGCGTATTTTTTTTAACTGTGCGTATTTTTTGCGCGGACCGACAATTTAAAAAATGCAGCTTTTGGTTTGCAAACAAAGAGGCAATGCAAGTGAAGAGTTATCTCCCCCTTGACCGCTGAATCCGGCTGTTTAGTTGAAGCGAAACTATGTATCTCTACAGGAGGACACTGGTCACGTAGGCATCCCGCAGCGCGCCTGAACTGATTTTGGCCTCTTTGCTCTATGTATTTTCGCTTGGGAATCATTCTCGTTTATTAACACTGCTGCAGTTTCCCGAAATCTCATATTCTACGCTCGCGATAGCTCGCGCTGTGTCTACATGCCATTGGATATCTGTGCTTCGTTTGGACTAAACTAGAATTTCCACAACGTTCATTTGTTGGGTACTTCTGGAGTACGTTTATTGACATCTTTGCAGCTGTATACAGTATTTGTTTGTTTTCCCGTTTTCTCCAAAGCGGATTCAGCTTATGATCGAGTGTGCCCAACGCATCATGTTACAAGCGTCATAATGGAGAGAGACGAGAGAGAGAGAGAGAGAGAGAGAGAGAGAGAGAGAGAGAGAGAGAGAGAGAGAGAGAGAGAGAGAGAGAGAGAGAGAGAGAGAGAGAGAGAGAGAGAGAGAGAGAGAGAGAGAGAGAGAGAGAGAGAGAGAGAGAGAGAGAGAGAGAGAGAGAGAGAGAGAGAGAGAGAGAGAGAGAGAGAGAGAGAGAGAGAGAGAGAAGTGAAACAGAGAGGCGTGAGGTATCCTCCCTGCAAATGTTATTTTAAGATTGCTTGACCCACTTCTTACCCCAGCATCCTGTAGCTCAACTAAACAGCCCTCTGGGAACACCATGCAGTCACAACAGTGTTGTCAACCCATATTACACAAATGTCCGATGAAGAGCTCTTGTCAAAACAAAACTCGAAGAGTGGGAGACTGCTTCCAGCCGCAGGAAAATTAAATTGTGGATCAAAACTTCACGGGGGAAAAAAACCTTTTGATTTCACCATTGTCGTATTTTTCGATTTCACGATTGTCGTATTTTTTCACACAAGTCGTAGTAGTCGTATTTTCAATAGTTTGGCGTAAAAAATACGCCAAAATCGTATAGGTAAACAGGTCTGTATGGCTGATATGAGATTGTCTGTCCTGCTAGTGTCAGTATCATGTGACCAACCATCGGTGCCCCTAACGTGAACCAGATGTAATTGAAATGCATCAGGAACTTGTGCTGCATGTTGATCATCCTCTTCTTCTTCCTCACTCTCGGCTTGCAAAACTTCACATTTGAAATGTATCGCCTTCAGTTCAAAAACGTGTCCCCGACCTCTCCAACAGTCAAACCCCAAGCCAACTCAAACCCATCCCCATCTGCTTTGCACGTGGTCACATCACCAGAGCTGCCAAGTGCTACGATTTAGGCGTAGCATGCTACGATTTCGCCGTGCTTGCTACGATGCTACGATCGTCAGGGAAAAACTACGATTTTTCAAAGCCTGGAACTGAACTTTTGACCGTCACGAAGAAACACCCCCCCCCCCCCCCCCACACACACCCCGCTTTATGCTGGCGGTTCAGCGCTGAGCGTCGAACTGAACTTTTGACCGTCACGTAGAACACCACCCCCCCACCCCGCCACCCAGCTTCACGTTGCGGCCGCGCAAACATCGCCATTTTCCTTCTTGTGCGTGTGTGCTACGCCTATTTCTTAAATGCTACTCCAAAAAGCTCTGGATGCTAGTTGCTACTCTTTGGCATGATGGTGGGTTGGCAGCTCTGCATCACCGTAGCCACGAGCGACCACCCCATATTTTTTTCATGTTCAATTCGGGATGAATGTTAAGAAAAACTTCCGTCATCGATGCCGTCTCTGGATATGCGGAAATCTGCTTATTGCCGTCTTGATGGTCACATTTTGAGGTAACAGTCGCCACCAAACGTTCGCGGCACGCCATTTTTGTTTTCAGAACGAGGCTTGAGGAACGAGGTAAGTTACTTCCCTTTGCGCCCTGCGTCGTCTGTAACTACACAGGTTGTTTCCTGAGACTGAACGATCGATCCTCCCTCAACCCACAACTTTGATATTTAAAAAAAACTTCAACATTTTCAATAAAAAGATGTAGGGTCGGCGCCCCAGAATAGGGTAGGTCGGGTTACCGTAACCACACCATTTTTTTTTTTGGCCTAATGAATGACTAAATCATGTTGGATGAAGCTGGTGCATCCTGACAGCATCTCAAAGAATCTATAATTCATACACCCTTTCCTCCGGTAATATTCAACTGAAAAGAACAAACATCCAAATAGATAGCATTTGTAACAATGTTCTTAATTTTAAAAACTTGGACCCTTCAGAAATATAATGCAAATAAGTCCACACCAGTTGTGCAGTAATGTGAACCCATCTCAAGTAACTAAAGTACAATGTAGTTTAAACACAAAAGCTCAAAATAATTAAAGCATTGGTGATTATTAAGGATATTTGAAGCTGGCTGTAAATACTCTCACCAATCTTTGTTTAAACTATAGTTGTCCCTCTTACGAAAAACCAACAACAAAAAGCTCAAATGAACAGTTGAAATTAATGATGCTGCACCATGCAGTCAGAAAGGGTTTATCAGAGGCGTGTTCAGGAGGGCGAGGATCGCGGTCTCACGCGTGCACTCGCTAAGCTTCCCTCCTGAACAGCGGCTTGTTCAGGAGGCGCAGCGCTGCAAAGCGCCGAATCACATGCAGTGCTTTGCAGCGCTACGCGTCCTGAACAAGCCGTTTCACGGTGCAAGCGCTGCTCAGCTCGCGCGAACTCACTGAGTACTCGTCGCCTTCTGAACACACCTCTGGCTCCTGAGGCGTGTTCAGAAGGCGACGAGTACTCATGAGCAGTGCTTGCGCCGTGAAACGGCTTGTTCAGGACGCGTAGCACTGCAAAGCGCTGCATGTGATTCGGCGCTTTGCAGCGCTGCGCCTCCTGAACAAGCCACTGGCAGGTTTCATGGTAATCACACTCTTGGATGTGTGTGAACTTTGCTTTCAGATTACTTGCTTTGTGTGGTTATTTTCATATTTTTTTCTGTTTTGAATTCGTAAGTATGGTATTTGCAATACAAATAAAAAAATAAAAGCTAACAATTCTATGATTAAGCATTTATTTGCGGGAATGTTTTGAAGCGAACGTGTGATTTGTGGCAGACACCATTTCCTTCTGCACATGGATGACCCAATTTTGAAGTGTGAACGCAGACAAGAAAATAACACACAAAATTAATTATATTGGGGTTATTACTTCAAGTAATACATAAAGTTGGATTGTGAACAGACACAATTTAAAAAAAATCGAAATGGAGCATTAAATACTTAGTGGAAAATTTTCAATCGCCATGGAAAGCGTCAGTTGGAAAAACACCACGTGGTTTCTATTAAAAGCAGAGCCTGCTTTTTCAGATCAAGAGCTTTTTTCTTCATTATTTTTGATTGCCGACTTCATTTTATTGATAATCTTCATTGTAAAACAGTTGTATCATCAACAGTATTAAAAAATCGCAAAGAATAAGCATTTTTTCCGTGATCTGATCGGTGTCTGCAGACTGAATCACACGTTCAGCAAATTTCGTTTTTCACGGAAATCACCGAGGATTTCACCGGACATGATGTTTCACCCACTTGAGATCGTTTGAATTGAGAAAAGCGAATGAGATACCTCCCAGAGAGTACCACATTTAATCGTTTTTGTGCCTTTTCAACGAGTTTTGTTGCGTCTGCCGGCTACGTTCGTCAACCCAACGTTCGTCACAGCGACGCACGCAAATGGATTTGCATTGATTGTCTACGGTGAGGGATTTTTTAGTTTGCCTTCAGCTGCTTCGCAACCAAAATTGCACTTACATTTAAAGATATATTGTTCATATGTAGAGAATCAATGATTATATATGTTTTTGTGTGGTTTGGTTGTGTGGTTTTTGTTTTGTTTCTTCAGAAAATTCCAATCGCTTCGCTAGCGATAAGCGTCTTGTAGGCCAGTCCATTGTTGAAACCCCCCCCAACCTCTCAATCTATTTTTAGACCGCTGCAGTTTGAATGGCGCAGCTTGCCAATTTGGAATGTTCCGACGGGGGGAATGGGTTTAAGTGCTTCACAACAGGAATTCGTTCTACACCCCCAAGGCCCCATCCCCTTCAAATGAATAATTACTGTACAAAGATTATGACTTATGTGTTTAATGTCAGTTAGCCTAGTTGAGTGTTTTGATTTATGTTACAGACACCATGTCTTCGAAGCGTTATCGAGAGAAACTGAAGGAAAATGATCCTGACAAATACCAAGAGATGCTCGAGAAAGCCAGAGAGAGGAGCAAACGTAACAGAGAGGCCAGGAAAATGCAGTGGGCATCTGAGCCGCAGACTCGTGGCCTTCTCCAAGAGATTGAAATCTCCCTCCCTCCCTCCCTCTCTCTCTCTCTCCCCCTCCCTCCCTCCCTCTCTCTCTCTCTCTCCCTCCCTCCCTCCCCCTTCTCTCTCTCTCTCACACACACACACACACACACATGCACGCACACACACACACACTTTTGGTAAATTAGTTGTAGATGTTTGTTTTTTAAATTTACAATGCAAATGTGTTGTGGAGACTCTCCAGACTTCATTTGTGTTAAACTCAAAACTTGATTTTTGATGATTTTTTAACGAAGTAGCAAAGGCTGTGTGCCCCCTTAAAGCTTGCATGTATGCATTTCTGATTGCTTTTCTATGGCCATAAGTTAGGTTGTACTGAAATTGAAGAAGTTTGGGATTGTTTTCCTTGAAGCAAGTAACTGCGAGTTTGACCCCGTTTTTGAATTTGGGGGGGGGGGGGTTCGTTTGAGTCCACCCATGTCATTGTGATTGAGTCAAATATCTATCTGCTGTGTATGGATATGATTTATAGATGTTTGGTTTTCAATTTTTGAATGATTTCTTTATCTAGTGATGACTCCTGAGGTATACAGGAAACGGTAAAGACAGAATTATTCTAAATTTAGCGTCATTTATCTGTCAACCATCCTTCTGATCAATGTTGTCACTTTTATTGCAAGTTTACTACTTTTCTTAAGGTGTACATAGTGTATGTTAAAGATGATTGTCATTGGTTGCTTCCAAACAACATTTTGTAGCAGTTATGATGCACTGAAGTTGTAAAAGCATTTTTTGTGTTTTCAGGATATAGCGTCTTTGAACATCAATAACTTTGGAAATAAGTATGTTCATATACATTTTTTTACTGTTTTAGGTAGAAAAAAAGTTGAACTCTTTGTGCAAACTGTTTTGGGGCCCCTGGTTGACTTTTTATTTTTTATGAATCATTGGGTGTAGAGGGAAACTGCAGTATGCAATACCGTGAAACCTGCCCACTGTTTCAGGAGGGAAGCTTGGCGAGTGCACGCGTGAGACCGCGATCCTCGCCCTCCTGAACACGCCTCAGCTCTGCCAACAAAATAAATGTCAAGCATTGCAATTAATTCTTGAAGAAGAAAAAAATCCACAGGAATCAGTACAATCTAAGAAAGCTCCATAATCACATTCGAAATAAACTTCTGAGCACGTTCATCCACACCTCCTTCCTGTGTGACCACTGTACAATATCTACAGCCAGTTCACAAAACTATCAGTGATCATTACCTTGGCTGGGTATACTTGCCCAGCGTAGTGGATGCTGCCTGTGCGCATGTCATGGCCGATGTCGATGAGGAGTCTGTCTTTCAGGCTCTGGTTGCCACTCCGCAGATCCTCTCGCAGAGCTGCTGCAGGCCCCTTGAAAAAACATTGTTCCAGAGTGAGGATAACATCCTCATTTCATCACATACAATTCTTAGCGGATTCACCAGTTCTGACACATGTAATTTCTCAGGAATAAGTTCTGCAACGGCCAACGCGGATTGATAATTTAAAATTGTTTAACCTACCGGTGGCAAACGCATCACCATTTGCTGCTCGAAGTCAAGGGCTTCGTTTCCTACTTCCCTCTTCTTCGCCGCGACTGGCTTTACAGACATGTCGATCACTTAAACGACCAATTGTTCAGAAAAACTAACGCAGGACTCGCACGATGATTTCACTCGAATGCAAACCCATTCAGATCAGTTAGCTCTGCTGCGCCGTCTATCCCTGACCACCAAAGATGGCCGTGTCAGGAAAGGTAACTCTAACGCACCCGATGGGAACATGCCATACTATACTTGGAATTCTGATCGTTCAAAAACACACGAACCTGCGGTAAACTAAAATCATTAATTTATAAGACACGTTAAGCTTTAAACGTTGAATAGTTAGTGATAAAAAAGATGCTCGGACGACATGACAGTAATTAGTATGATACCGATAGGAAAGTTTATTTAGGTTATTCAAACAGATTCATCACAACCAAGATTGCAAATATTCTAAATAAATTTAGTAATATACTTCAGACATCTTAAAATTTCCTGCGAAGGAAATAGCAATTTAACTGCATATAATTCGACCCAGCTTAATAAAATGCTGTTTTGGAATATGCTTCCAAATCTTATGCGCTTCTAGAACTTTCTCCATAACACAATAAAACTAAAAGAATTTAGTTCAGACACATTAGTCAAAGACAAGTAACGTTGAGGGAATAATAGGGAAGCTTGCCGACTCTAGGAAATAGCTACCACTTTAGGATCAGCAAGGTCAAAGAGCCGAAAAGCTTGTTTTCATTGAGTGTTTTAATTTGTCATTCTCAATGTCGTTGTTGTTGTTGTTGTTGCGTACCTGGGCTAAACACTCCCAGGATCACCCAAGTGGGTGAGATGATTGCGTGTGTGACTGTTTTTGAACACCCCGCCATATAGGCAGCCACACTCTGTCTTCAGAGGATTTGATCTCTGTCTCCAGAGAATGCCAGTTGTTATGTTAGGAGAATGTCATACTCATACTCATACTCTCATGTGGTTCCTGCTATCAGCTATGGTCGTCAAAAGAAGCTAACAAGAATAGAATAGAATAGAATTCTTCGGCTTGCTTAGGCGTCCAGGGCCTATCGCCGATTCTGGTAGTTCTCTGGCTGTATTTTTATTGTTCTTATGGATAAAGAAAAAATTAGAGAGAAAAAAAAGGCCTAATTGCTGTGCATCATCTGCGCCAGTGGTTCCTCCAGCTTGAACATATATCCTTGTAGATGCTTGTCCACTCTGTTCTTGAACGAGTTCAGGCTCGGTGCCTCAACTACGCTGTTTGGGAGGCTGTTCCACATGTTGATAACTCGCTGGGTGAAGAAATGCTGTCGTAAAGCCATATTGCATCGGTTTTTCTTGAGCTTGTAGGCGTGACCTCTTGTGACACTATTGTCATCGCAGGAAAACAGATTCTCTCCAATCTGATACATGCCGTGCGTATACTTGTACACTTCTATCAGGTCACCTCTAGTTCTTCTGTAGCACAGACTAGGGAGCCTCATCTTGACAAGTCTTTGTTCATATGTGAGATCCTTCAATCCCGGAATTATTTTTGTGGCCCTCCTCTGTACTCTCTCAACGAGTTTTTTGTCTCTTTCCAGATAGGGTGCCCATACTACATTTCCAAACTCTAGGTGCGGTCGTACTAGTGCTATGAACAGTAGCCTCATGGATTCACAGTCCAAGTGTTCGTATGATCGCCGGATGAGACCCAATAGTCTATTTGCTTTGTTAACCTGCGTTTCAATGTGTTGGGAGAACTTCAGCTCACTATCTATCTGCACTCCCAGGTCCCTCTCCACTCTAGTCTCTTCAAGCGTCACCCTTTCTTGACTGCCATGTTTTCTCATTTCATATTTTCTTTTAGAATTGTTTTTACCTAGGTGTAGCACCTTACACTTGTCCGCATTGAAGCGCATTTGCCACCTGTCCGCCCAGTCCACCAGAGCATCTAGATCTGTTTGCAACTTTACGCCATTTCCCTCCTTTTCTACAGATCTGTACAGTTTGGTATCGTCCGCATACATGGAGCACATACTTTCCACTGCATCGGGAAGGTCGTTAATGAACATCACAAAGAGAATCGGACCGAGTATGCTTCCCTGAGGTACCCCGCTTTTCACAGCTGACCAATCTGATAGTACACCATTAATTCTGACTCTCTGCCTCCTATCCGACAAAAAATCTCTGATCCAACTGAGAATCTTACCGCCAATTCCCAGTGCTTCCACTTTTCTCAAAAGTCGTTCATGCGGTACTGCGTCGAAGGCCTTAGCATAGTCCAAGTATATAGCATCCACTGGCAACCCATCATCAATCATCTGAGTCCAATTCTCTAGTGTAGTCAATAGGTTGGTGGTGCAGGACCGACCTGACACAAAACCGTGCTGAAAACTTGACAGTAGACTGTTTGCAACCAAATGCCTAGAAACTTCATCCCTCACCAGGGATTCTAGCTGTTTGCACACTACACTTGTCAAGCTGACTGGCCTGTAGTTGTTTGGCATATCTTTTCCCCCCTTTTTAAACAAGGGAGTAACTTGCGCTTCTTTCCAGTCTAATGGGAGTGCACCTTCACTTAAAGATTTCTGAAAGACAAGGGCCAATGGTTCTGACAGCTCTTGAGCTAGTTCCTTTAGAATGCGTGGGTGGAAGCCATCTGGGCCCGATGACTTATTCGGGTTCAAAGCTGTTAGGCGTTCACACACTTTCGCAGGGCTGATTTCTATGTCACTTAATGTCGAGTCTATCTCAACACTTTCGCATGTCGGAATATTATACAAGTCCTCCTCCGTGAATACACTGCTGAAAAAGGTGTTTAAAAGGTTAGCTTTCCCCTCAATCTAATTTTCCGGACCTCTATCGGCTTCCCGCCTTCACAGGCAGCGTCCATAACAACTTACCGGAGGTAACCGCAGTATAAATTGCTGCTCAAAATCGAAAGCCTCGTTACTTCCATCCTTCTTTTTCGTGGCAGGTTTTGTAGACATTTTAATAAATTAAATGTTCGTGTAAGTTACATACCACCAAAGATTGATACCACCAACTGCGCGGGTTTTGTTAGATGCGTATCACGTCAGCTGAATTCGAGCAGTCAGGGGCGGTAACTCCACCGCACCTGTATCACCACACATGAGTGTGACAAACACTTGCATCGAATTTTGTTTTGGTAACCACTCAATCGTTTGCTATTATATTGACCAATCGATTGGCAGACTTACTACTTTTGTTTTCGACTTTTCTTTCATATGAACTCTTGTCGGCTGGAGTAGTCGAAATGGACCATTTACCTGTGCTGGAAAACCTTGGTGAGTAACGACGTAGTCTCTAGGTGCATAGAGTAGACTATAGAAACACCGGGAGCTCCTCTCGTGCTTGGCAAGTATTGATCCTCCCCAGGTACAATCGATTTTTCGTGCCGCTACGTACTTTGGAGGTGATGTGGGGGATGACGCTTTGGATTTCACCTTGCTTTCTTTTCACCACCTTGTTTAGTTAATCGGCGAACCTTGCTTGGAGCTGATCATTGATGCGATAACTCGTGAGCCTGCATCACTTTCCGCATTTTGCAAACGACTCAGAGATATTTTCCCTTGAGCTTGTGCATGTGAACGTGATTGGACTTGTGTGGTTTATTGCACTGTGTCCTGGTTTGTAGTACCAGAACAGGTATCGTTGCTTTCGTGGTCAATCACTGTGACTGTGGGCATAATTATGAGCATGAATGGATCATAACGGACCGCAAATTTCTCATCGTGAGGACGTGTCGCGCATCAATTCTATAATTTCGACGAATTCTTTTATACACTCTGTAATCGATCGAACTTTCACTCAGGATGGGCCCTCGGCATCGCCTGAGCTGAACATCCTAGTTGGGTCCTCGGTTACGCATGAGTGACTTAGAGCCGCGCTGTTCCGTTGTAGCTCCTTTCTGAATGAACGTGGCAGCGCCAAGGCTATACATAGAGTCCAGGCGCTTGGCCAGGTAACCTCTACCCTGCCAGCCGTTGCCATGATATGACGATCAACAAACGTCCTGATCTGCTCGCGGTTGGTCTGAGCAGAGTGCTGATCCCTGGACCTCTGGGTTGCACACCGGGACACCCGCCCACGTGAATTTCAGTTGGGTGCGACGGATCTAGATCAAAAGTCCACAACTGCGGCCAGTTCTGTAATATTCTTGTGGTTGGCGGTGATCGGTATTGGTGTGTGTGGCTGTCGCTGCCAACTGTCATGGTGGATGATGTATGCTGAGCTGCCTTATCAGGCTGGACAGGTAAGGTGACAGCTTTTTCCCCAGTGTAAACAAACCAGTGTCGCTGTCAGATGTTGGCATTTGGTCTTGTTCACTTATGAACAGAAAAAAGGCAAAATTACTGGTTTCTAGACCTGCTTCTCTTTCTGATCCTGTGAGGAGTTATTGTCTCTCAATGTGGAACAGTGCTATGGTCATTATGTTTACATTTGTGTGTGTGTCACATTTCTAAAACAAATATGAATGGGAAGTGAGCAGAACAGATTCTTAAACCTGGCAAAAGTTGCTGTGATGTGTTGATAGGACTCTAGGAACTGAACTGACTGTCCCAGCTTTGGGATACTATGTACATTTTGCTGTTGGTTTTTTAGCACCTGCTACAAGTCTGCTTCTTTGGCTGAGAGCTAAGTGTTGCTGTGCTCAACTCCTATATCAAAATGAACGAGTCAGATTTGAACGTCACTGTCTCGCCGTGGTTTTCCACCACTGTTGAGGTAAGATGAGCTAGCCTTGATTGGTTGTGCACTAATCTTCTCTGTCAGGACTAGAATTTCACTTCTTGTCAATACCTTTTTTCTACCCCTATCCTTTTTGCTTCATATGTCTAGGTGCTGTGACATTTCTGCTCCTTGTCAAGAGTTACATGCAGTTTTCCAGAGCTTATATTTTTTTTTATCTTTCATGCTTGACTTCATAGTGTATCTTATTCGGTTCTACTACTCTAAAACTGGTTTTGCTTCTTCTTGTGGAGACAAGTCTGCACACTGAGTAGCTAACAGTCAGCTTCCTCACTAGCCTGTGTGAGTGGTTTGATGTGTAAGCTTTAGCTTAATAAATTTAGTCTCCGCTTACTTTCCCTATTCACTGTCTTCATCCAGATTAGTTAGATTATTTTGGGGGGCTGGGATGATAGTCTCCTTCTTGCATGACAGATGGACTAGGTGCTTGCTAACTTCATTGCTGCTGAAACCTGATGCTCATCCTCGTATCAACTCATAACCATGCAGCAGAGAAAGGTTTCCTTGTACTGAGGAAAAATCTTGTCATCACACAGTGGGCAGATGGCATCTTCCTAGAACACTTAGGAGATGTCTCCCATAGTGTGTACCATTCCCATTTATTGTGGAACTAGATGATTGGCTAAAAGTAACTGTCTAACAATGTGTGGAAGTTGTTTTTTTGTCATTTATATAAGGTCAAAAGTA
>JAWQFJ010002548.1:14183-71231 GCA_034096865.1 Theodoxus fluviatilis
GTTATATATATATGATATATTGGGTAGTAAATTGTGTGGTTATATGAAGAGGAGAGAGTTTAGACATGCATCTAAATCCAGTGTGAAGCCGGATACTGATTGGTTGTGAGACATATTTGATTTCATGCGATTTTCTGTTGATTGGCTACCTATAAATAGGACACACTGTATACTTGCTTGCTATATATAAAAATTGACCTATTTTTGTATATGTGACCAGCCACGACAAAACCAGTGCTAAGTCGCGCGGCACTATTTTGCGCTACGACTGAAAAAAGGCAGGGAGGGTCACTCTGGGTGATTTTCACTTTTTGATGAAAATAGATTCTACATGGTTCAAACTATCATGCCAGTAAAGGAAACATTTTGAAGAATTATATTTTGATGGTAAAATAAAGACTTTTGTGTTATGTATTGTTTCAAAAGCTCCCTGTAATTAGCGTTAATTGCCTCATTTTAGCCGCAATAAACACACCTAAACCCTTGCAGAACCCCTTCATGTTATATACCGTTAGAAAGACCGCTCTCTCGGCGTTCCTGCTCTGTGGATGTCGAAGAAAAATAAGGTCAGCTATTTTTGGAAACGGAGTTTGAAATACCGTTGCTAAGGTGTTTAATGTCTGAAGAGAGTAAATCTTCTGAGACCGTTTTTTCAAAATGACCGCTGCTTCAGTACCCAACTTGAAATGCCTGTAACTCCTATTCTAATTAACTCACATTGTTCATTCTTATATAAAAACAAACAGAAATGAATGCAAAATTCAAAAGTATTAAAACCCCATTTTGTCCAAAAATGGACTTAGCACTGGTTTTGTCGTGGCTGGTCACATATGGCCAAGACATATATTCTTCAAAAGAACTGATTCTCTTCCAAACTGTGAGAGTGGATAATGGTTGCACCCAAAATTTCTATGACGCTGTATTTCTCAACAGCCAATCAGCAAAAATAATGCAGGAAAGAAAAAGTGTGTACAGCTGAGCTATATGATAATATCATCAAAGATGTCTTTGGTATCTTATGGCTGAGTGGTGCGTAGCTATTTTAGTCAACCAGTCAGCACGCAGCTTTGCCCAAGATTTAGTCATGGTCAGAGTCTAAGCAAGAGATGAGTGACTTCAGTCCCGCCCTATACCTACATCTGCTCTGCCTGCTGCAGATGTTGCCACTCCATGATCAGGCTTTGTAGCAGTGGAAAATCCTACACATGAACCTGTATAGGCACCCCAACATTGCCCTTCAGGACAAGCATGCAACAATAAATACATGCGGTAAACATTTTGCACTTTAACATGCACTAAAAGTGCTAGCTCATTTACAATGATAGACTTGATCTTGGCAGGTTTACAACTGAACCAGACAAGCTATGCATCTTGTCAGATGTGCTATAATGTAGATTGCACTTGTGTGAGACTTTAGCATGCTTTGCTCTATTTCACGTATTGTGTTTCTGAGTTGTAGTGATGTGGCCAGTGGGCACTACTTTATGCAGCCTAGTAACTAAGTATAATTGATACATGGCTATGGGTAGCTGTGTAGATCTGTATTTGAGATGGATCTCAGTTACATAGGTGGTGGTCTTATGAGGTTTTTAGCATGCAGCTGAGAGGCAAATTGTAGCTACCTGGGCAGTCTTGTTAGGTGCAGTGTATATGTAGCTGAATGAGACATTCTTGCCTGATGAATTTTGGTGAGAGATGGACCAAAGTTACATGACAAAGGTTGTTGTATCAGATGAAGTGTAGGTGTAGCTGGGTAAGGTAATCATTTTGTCATGTGTAGTGTAGTTGGAATGGTGGTGTAGCTGAGTATGGCAGTCATTTTGTAGATGTACGCAACTAGAAGACAGACCAAACTACAGGGACAGTCTCATCAGGTCTACGCTGTGGCAGATTGAGGCTCTTGTTTGGTGGAAGAATGCAACCCAGAGACAGACCAAAGTTACAGGGAAAGTGTTGTCATGTGTAGTGTAGGTGGAGTGTTGGTGTGACTGAGTGAGGCAGTCTTGTTTGGTGGAAGAATGCAACCCAGAGACAGAGCAAAGTTACAGGGAAAGTGTTGTCATGTGTAGTGTAGGTGGAGTGTTGGTGTGACTGAGTGAGGCAGTCTTGTTTGGTGGAAGAATGCAACCCAGAGACAGACCAGGACAGTTGTGTGAGGTCAACTGAGGTGTCCAAGCCTGAGCAGCCAGGCAGACAGCCCTGTCAGGGGAAAGTGGGGTGTTGTCATGTGTAGTGTAGGTGGAGTGTTGGTGTGACTGAGTGAGGGAGTCTTGTTGAATGGAAGAATGCAACCCAGAGACAGACCAAAGTTACAGGTGTCCAAGCCGAGCAGCCAGGCAGACAGCCCTGTCAGGGGAAAGTGGGGAGTCCTCATTGTCACACTGGTTGAACTTGGCCTTGGACCAGTTCTCCCATCTTCTGTTTGTGGAGGTGAATCCATCCCAGCAGCAGGCTGTCGGATTCTTACCTGCTCCCCAGTCTGGTTTACCTCAATCCAGGTGTTTGCTCCAGCTACTGCAGTGCACACAGTGACTCTCATCTGTTTGCTCATCGCAGAATGTGCATCTAGCCAGAGGGCTAGTTTGTTAGGGCGGGATGTTTCACACGAGCAACTTCGGAATACTTCGGAATACTTTGCAGGCGCTCATGCCTCACTGACTTCAGGTCACTACTTGGAAAGCAGCTGGCCTCTTTCTCATGAGGCAGTCATGCCTCAGAGCACTTTGCCTCCAACTCCACCTCACGGCAATGCCAAGGTATTATTGATTTACACACACAGGTCTGCGCTGTGTATTGTACATTGAGATAGGGCAGGAAAGCTGTTACTGTGAACAGCTATCAGAGGTCATTACTGCTGAAGAAGATTAAGTGTGATGTGAATGCTGATGTAATTCAGGGGGGGGGGGGGGCTCAAACACAAGTCTCCTTGAATAATGTTGTGGAGCACTAGCTTTGTTTCTAGAACTATTTTGTGTCTTACAGAATGGCTAAGTGTTAGAACGTGTGTATTCCTAAGGAAACTGAAAAGGGTCATTGAAACCAATCATTTTTCTTTGTTTCTACGTTTAGGTCTACACGTTATCATTAGAGTTGAAACAATGTAATGCCGAGTATATGGGGGACAGGTGAAGTCAGCTGAAAGTAGAACTAATAGTCTCTTGTCAGAAATTGGCTCACTTCAGGAATAATATGTAACAGGTAAGAACTCTGCCTAGTAATGCCAGATTAGGTAATCTTGCACATCAGTAGTTCAGAATAATGGCACAGAACAAAGATTGAACGAAGACATTTTGTATTGAGTGATTGCTCTGAGATCTAAATTTTCTTGTTTTGTAGGATGTGCAATAGATGAATTAAAATTGTCTTGACAACCATTCTAGGAACCAAGTTAGGTTGAGAATCTTATGTGTCAAATACCCATGTATCTTAATGGTCATACCATCAATTAGCACATCTGATAACCCATATTTGGATTTGAGAAATCTGCATCTAGTTAATGTTTCATATGGATGTTTCATATGATCTCAATGGCAGTGCTGACCAGTACATATATATGTACTTTGTAAGGATTTAAAAGAAATCCTAATCACATGTCTGCTGGTTTATCATTGGCATAGCAGTTTAGCTGGTAAATAGTATCTGTATCTTAATCAGTTTTGATTTCACATGTGCTCAGCAGCAGATATTACCGATGATTTTGCCACTGTTTTAATAGAATTTCCCTTTTTCCTTTTATCCCTTCATTTTCCCAGTCTGAGGCAATGATGAAAGAATATCATGTGGTGGCAGTTTTCATGAGGAAATGATATTTCTTTCATCAGGCTGACAAGCTTGTATTTCTGATGGCAGTTCTGTGGACATCAAATTACACTTTAATTTACAGTGACAGCTGGGCAGCTTATGTATTGTGTGCTGATAAAACATAGTTTAGGGTTGTCAATCCATTTTATTTTAATGGGATACTAATGATGGTGGGAAATGTTTAGGAAATTATATGTTTTAGAGAGCATATGTTTTCCCAACATTTCTCTTCTACTAAGGTTGATATGTAATGTGAATATAGGGCTGACTGAAGGGAAATTCTTTCCGTGTGCTTGCCAAGTCGTGCCATATGGTGCACATCCCACCGAAGCATTCACTCCTGCTTTCGGGAACAGACTGTGGCATGCAGTTGTGTGGAGATCTATAACTTGCTGCTCTCTGCTCAGCCTTTATAGAACATTCCTCTAGCTTGTAAGCAATAGAAATCTTCAGGTTCCCAAACAAGACTAGAGCTTTGTTGAGGTTCTGAATTTTACCTGAGGCAATGCTGCTCAGGTAAGCAGAGTGTGGGGTATTTTAACCTGGCGTGAAGCTCCATACAAACATAGACTTGATGGGCAGTTAGGTATTTAAGTCTCAACATAAATCATACTTTGTTCTGCTAAATGTGAACCATAACTCCCAAGCTCTGTTGGAAAGTGGCTGTTTTTGTCAGGAACACAGCTGTGCTGCATTATTGGATCTGCTGCATCATTGATGCACATGTCACATTTACTTTGGGTTCATTTGAGGAAGATGCTGTACATCTAGATGTTATTTCAGCTGTTTATTTTTTCTGTCTGCAGTGCATGCTGAGCTTGAGAGTCAGTGTGAGGGTGTCAGGCACTAGCCCCCTGCAGGGAAAGAATTAACTGTTTGATTATCAAATGGCTCTGTACCATGTGCTGGTAGTTTGTATGCAAGTCCTCTCTTAGGTTGTTCTGTCCTATCCCATTCCCATTCAGTCTTTATATCCATCTCCTTCCCTTCTCTCTCTCTCTCTCTCTCTCTCTCTCTCTCTCTCTCTCTCTCTCTCTCTCTCTCTCTCTCTCTCTCTCTCTCTCTCCCTCTCTCACGTGTAATTTTGCATGCACACACACACACATATATCCCACATTCAAACACATGCACACATATTTACACCCATGGAAGCATTTGTAGTCTCTTGTGCTAACTGGATTTTGAAACTTGCCTGTGTTGTAACAGTCCTTGCTATGTTTGGGCATTGGAGGGAGCTAGACTTTTGGAGGGGATGAAGCAGGATAGCTTCAGTGCAGTCTCTGGAGAGGCAACAACAAGATGTTGTCTAAGGCCGTTTATTACTTTCCTTTTTGAATATGACTTATGAGTGTTTCTAGCACTGGTGTTTGAGATCTCACACACCTGATGATGTGGTTGTGAGCATGGAAGGCTTGAGTTGGCTGGCTGTTTACAGGTTGCCACATGCAGTGTTGAAACCCTTTATTTAGAAAACAGGTTGCACTGTTGCTCCTTTGTTGAATGTTCATGTTCGAGAGAACTTTTTCATGTGAACATTTGGTTTCATGGGTTAACTCTGTAAGAGAATATCATGGTGAAAATTTATAAAATTTTAAAGTCATTTTGAAGCCTTTTAGTTTTAGAGCAATGTTTGTAATGCAGTTGTGAACTACCTATGTTTTTATGTTTTTCAACAAAATCTGTGTGTGTATGAGTTGTTTGGTTACACAAGTCCTGTGAATGTTATGCTACTTGAAAAGGACCTTTGACAAACATCTTTGCAACTCATCTGTCATTGATTATTGACAATGTAATTGACAGTCATTCATTCTCTCACAGTGAATTTGCTGATGACACACAACTCTACAACTCCACTCATCCCAGTCAAATGCAACCTCTTCTCTCTGCAAGTGAACTTTGTATTTCTGATGTGAAACAGTGGATGACCCAGAACAAACTCAAACTTTATGATTCAAAGACCGAAGCTCTCCTGGTTGGCAGTAGAGGCGAATTCGATCAGGCCCGGAAACTAACCATAGGTCAGAGTGAGATAGAATTCTCAAAGTCTGTTAGAAACTTAGGTGTCATGTTCAATGATGATCTTTCTATGAGAGTTCATGTGAACAAAGTTTGCCAGTTAGCTTACTATGAGTTAAGGAAAATTAGCTCTATTCGTCACTATCTTTCACAACAGGCCACTCAAGCCCTTGTCACTTCCCTTGTTCTGTCCTGATTATGGAAATTCTCTTCTTGCCGGCATTCCTGACACTCTGCTAAACAAACTGTAAAAAGTCCAAAACACTGCTGTTAGATTAGTTTTTAGATGTCCCAAGAGAACTCCCACATCCAAACTTTTTCGTGCACTGCATTGGCTCCCCGTCGCTCAGAGAATAGAGTATGAGCTAGCCACTATGTGTTTCAACTTCTTCAATCAAACTGCACCACACACACTCAAAGAAATTCTCACTGTCTACACCCCCGCTAGAAATAACCGTTCAGCTGCAGACATCAAACGTTAAATGTCCCCCGACGCAAAAATAAAACCCAAGGACAGCGAGCTTTTTCTTACATGGGCCCTGTAACGTGGAATAGCCTACCTTTCCCTGTCCGTCACTCTGATTCCATGTCCCAGTTCAAAACCTCCCTTAAGACACACCTGTTCCGGTCAGTCTTTCCTGACGAGCAGTGAGGTGCTTCACAAGGCGCCTCTTTAATGTTTCAATTTGTTTATTGCCTGCTATGTTAATTGATTGTATTGTATTCTTCTTTTATTTCAACTGTACAGTGTGCGAGTGTTGGAATGCTTTGTATGAGTGTGGACTTTTCATTGTAAATGCCATGAGCTTGCCTATTAGAGAAGGTATGTGCATATAAGTAATCTGTATTAGTATTATTATTGATTGGTGCAAGTCACACACATGGCATAAGTTCAAATGTAAAACAAAGGACAAAAACTTTGGATCATCCACTGCATCAAAAGCCTTTTTTAATCAAGATGGACAATAAAAATAAGTGTGTATAGACTCCTAAGCTCAGAATACCCTAAACTTTGGCCTTGAATGAACTCTATGCTGGCAGTGAGTGATGTAGGGCCACCAGAACACCCACAACCCCACCACAGCAGGAGGAATTGGGGCAAGGTGTACTGATGGATGTTGACACATACCTCTGTCATTAGGAATGCGGGTCGCCCCCTCAACCTCAACCTCAACCTCAGCACAGTTTACCCAAGTCTCCACCCTCAATTGCTCCTGCTTTTCCTCTTCCCCACCCCTCACCCGGCCCCAGTCCTCTTCAGCTAGTTTTTGTCTGCAATAGTACCAGGGGTGTCTGCTTACTGCATCTCTCTCCTCCCTTGACCCACCAGTCAATGAAATCCCTCCCAATCATATCCCTTAGCCTCCCCTGTGTTGAAATACTGTACATTTCTTACTAACACACTTGCTTCTCCTAAAATTCATTTGATCTCGTCTTCCCAACTTGGGGTCCTCTCCACCTGGTCTGCCTTTTATGTCTCCATTTGGAATATCTTGCTGTGCTTTCCTGCCTAGCCTCCACTCCTCTTCCTCCCCCCCCCCCCCTTCCTCCCCCCCCCCCCCCCCCCCCCACCTTTTCAACCCAAACCCTGTGGCCTCTCACCTTAACTAGGCACCCTCTCCTCTTAAGAACCGTCACCTTTGACCTCCTCCTCTCCGGGTGGCTTGAGATTTTGTTCCCATGTAATCTCACTAGGTATGAATTTCCCCCACAGCCACTTCTATCACGCTAACACACACGCGTGCGCGCACACACACACACACACACACACACACACACAAATACACGCGCACACACAAATACACGCACACACACACAAACAGGTGCGCGCTCACACATGTGCACTAACATACACACACGCCACCCCCTCTCCTGTGTGTGCCACACCCCTACCCCCACCGCTCCCCTTTTCCTCTCTCCTTTCAGCCACTCCTGCCATATTTTAATCTTTGGTCCCCCTGAGTCCCAAAGCCTTTCTCCCCATCACCAGAACCTCCACATGGCCTTCCACTTCACCCCCAGTCTAACTTGTGCATAAGGTGCATGCACTAATGTAACTTTGCATGGGGTAAATGAACATGAGCTTGCACAAATGTTTGATTAATGGTATTTATGCGTGCATATAGTTTCTCTCAGTGTCTCTGTCACACACACTCTCTCTCTCTCTCTCTCTCTCTCTCTCTCTCTCTCTCTCTCTCTCTCTCTCTCTCTCTCTCTCTCTCATGATATGTTATTTCTTTATTTGTTTGTTTGTTTATTTAATTAGGGGGCACTATTTTAACATGGGCTGAATGTAAGACAGGCAGCAATGTCTAATTCATAAACTTCCCTTGTAATATTAAAAAAATCACTTCATTCAATTCTCTCTCTCTCTCTCTCTCTCTCTCTCTCTCTCTCTCTCTCTCTCTCTCTCTCTCTCTCTCTCTCTTATGTTATGTTATTTCTTTCTTTCTTTCTTTCTTTGTTTATTTAGTTATTTAGGGGGCATTATTTTAACATGGGCTGAATGAATGTAAGACAGGCAGTCATGCCTAACTCATAAACTTCCCTTGTAAAAAAAATCACTTCATTCAATTTATTCGATTCTCTCTCTCTCTCTCTCTCTCTCTCTCTCTCTCTCTCTCTCTCTCTCTCTCTCTCTCTCTCTCTCTCTCTCTCTCTCTCACACACACACACACACACACACACACACACACACACACACACACACACACACACACACACACACACACACACACACACACACACACACACACACACACACACACACTAAAGCTTGCAAAAAGGCGCGCAGAAAAAAGTTTAATTCTGCCATGCCCCGTCTTGCATAGCCGGCCTTTCTGGCTTTGCGGTCGACTGCACATTCTCCACTGGGAAGCTAGCTGTGGCGAGTGACCTTAGAACTCCTCACTGGAAGGCGGGCCTAGGCTATATAGTGCGATGTTTCATTCTGTACCTGCACATCCTTGAGGCTGCGAGCTGGGCAGTCGATAAAGGTGCCTGCCATTCAGCCCTGGCATGGCACAGAACGCTGTGCCGATTCTCAATCGACCTCAATCGTTGAGTTGAATATGGAGAGGCAAATAAAGAAGGTGTAACGCTTGATGCAGAGTAGAACCTCAAGAGCGGGTATCTGCTGACCCAACCAAGGGCTTAAATGTTGGAGGGCTGACCCCTTCGTTACGAATACACACACACACACACACACACACACACACACACACACACACACACACACACACACACACATATACACACTCCCCCCTCTCCCGGCCCCTCGTTCGTGCCCTCTCCTCTTGTGGTTCAACACCCACCCACTTCCACCTCACCTTCCTCTCCTCCTTATTCTCCTTCTCCTCGTGTTTCCCTCTCGCCCCCTACCCCCAGCGTAGTCCCACACCGCCACCCGTTATATCCACTCGCCTCCCACCATAAACCCCCTGTTCGCTCACGTGGGACTTAGCCAAGAGAGAGAGTGTGGGGATGACTAATTCTATTTCTGTTGAGACCTCTGACTTACCAAGCAGAACTACAACTGCCCACACAACGTTGGCCCACTCCTCGATCTCCTCAGCACGTGCATCGTGTGCTACGCGTCATCTTGGGAAACTGTCCACCTGTGACTCAGACGATAGCGTTACGCTATTTGACCTCGACTCCTGAAGGCTTGGCGAGTGCACGCGGGAGATCGCGAAAACTCGCCCTCCTGAACAGGCCTACGTCGGGCCGGCTGGAGAACTTAATATCCACACGGACGGGATTTTGCCCGCAAACTAACCGGTGTCCATTGTGCGCGTGACCTGTGGAACCAGCTATACTGCCGCAGGCCCGCCTGGTTCGAATTGCTGGCGAAATCTGATCCTGTCTTTTGAAACAAAGGAACGCTACCTGTTGTAGCGCTTGATCAGATGCCAAGTGTCATGACGTGCACTGACATGAATTTCCAGCATGGGTGAATCTAAGGTAAGCGGCGCCAGCTGTCAAAGTGAATTTGGCTGAGAGAGCGTCGTAGACTTCCTTGCCTGACTCGAGGTCCCACCTGAGGCACGTGGTAGTTCTTTGCCAACACTGGCAACAGATGTCCACAGTGTCGTGTCTTGCCCATTGAGGGAGTTAGTTGCAGTGGGTTCAGTCCTGTAACACTGGCCACTCTTCAAAGTGAATATTTGGGTCGCTTACAATCGTACAGTTCTTTCAACTTGTAGGGTTATTATTATTGTTGACGTAATGGGTCTGAAGTGTTGAAGTAGGTCATTGTGCTTGTTGATGTTCTGTCCAAGTGTTTGCATTGTATGGCTGTTATACTGTCAGCTGAAATGAGAGTGTGAACATGGCAACTTTTTTGTGTGGCAGATTGGCTATTTATTTTATGGTCTATTTCCTGTTCTTGTTTTATGTGACAATATTACTGTGTATGAATGTGATTAGGGAGCACACAACACACAGAGTAAACACTGGCTTCATATGGTCAGGGGATTTGGTAACAGTGCGACCAATGCCAGTGTTGAAATACCCAATATATTCTGCATGTTGTCATCCAGGGCCCGTATTCACAACGGCGATTTATCTTCGATTTATTTTAACCCCGATTTATCTCTAAACTCAGACGATTCCAACTGCCTGTTCCGCTCTCCCTTGGCTGGAAACCAGTATATATAGCAAAGCGCAACGTAGGATCCTCTGACGAGCGTACCTTATCTAACCGATCAAGATAACGCGGGGCTAGGGGATAAATCGAGTGTTAAAAAGATAAATCGCCGTTGTGAATACGGGCCCAGAACACCTTTTAAGAGTAATTTTGCCCACATGTGCATAGAACAGAAGTGATCAGAAAATAGAATCAAAGACTGGCAGACTGTTTATTTGCATATTTATTTATACAGGTGTGTGTGTGTGTGTGTGTGTGTGTGTGTGTGTGTGTGTGTGTGTGTGTGTGTGTGTGTGTGTGTGCACTCACTCAAGTGCAAACTGAGGAGGAAGTATCACATATGGCTCCTGCCCTACTGTGGATAAGGATACTTGGCAATGACACTGTTAGAAATTTTTGCTCAGTTTTATGTTTGTGAGTTATGCATAGACTTGAGTACTTGAAGAAAACCTATCTTCTTGCATTATATTTCCAATAAAAATGTGTGTATCTTTGTATTTGCATCTCAAGTTCCTGGTGAACTTTTGTAGTCTGTTAGTCTGCATTTAGGGTTGCTTCCTTATCTGTGTCCTGGCCCAGATTGTGCCTTTCCCTGTTATGTGTGGCTCAATTTGCAAGGCCCATGTTTGGCTTCCTAGTTGTGAGACAAGTGGCCCTTGCCAACACACTGCTGTGGGTACCAGAGGCTGTGAAGCATAGTGTGCAGAGACACTAAGGGAGTCCTGGTGTGATGAATGGGAAGTTACAGGTATCTGGATAAGAGATGGCTGTTTTTTATGTCTTGTCAGTGTGTGTGTGTGTGTGTGTGTGTGTGTGTGTGTGTGTGTGTGTGTGTGTTTGTGTGTGTGTGTGTGTGTGTGTGTGTGTGTGTGTGTGTGTGTGTGTGTGTGTGTGTGTGTGTGAGTGTGTGTTGCATGTTGTGCTGTGTATCCACCTGCCTTCCTGCTTGTCTGTCTGTCTGCATGTCTGTGTGTCTGTCTGTCTGCCTGCCTGCTTGCCTGCCTGCCTGTCTGTCTGTCTGTCTGTCTGTCTGCCTGCCTGCCTGTCTGTCTGTCTGTCTGTCTGTCTGTCTGTCTGTCTGTCTGTCTGTCTGTCTGTCTGTCTCTGTGTGTCTGTCTATGAGTCAGTCTGTCTGTCTGTCTGCCTGCCTGTCTGCAGCTCGACTCATCTGTAAGTAAAAAAAGTCAGATCATCTCACTCCTCTCTTCCGCTCTCTCCACTGGTTGCCCATTAGTGCTAGAGTCCAATACAAGATTGCCTGTCTTTGCTACCATTACTTCGCTGAATCCCTTCCTCTATATCTCTCTAAACCCATGCGCACCTACACACCCGCTAGACAGCTACGCTCTTCCGCAGACACAAGAATCCTCAGGTTCCCGGAGGACCCTCCAGTTAAAACAAAATTTGGTGAACGCTCTTTCTGTTATCAGGCTCCCTCTATCTGGAATGACCTCCCCGCCTCTGTTTGTCACTCTACATCTCCCTCGACCTTTTGCTCTGCTCTCAAAACTCACCTCTTCTTGAAACCATTCCCGAATCCTGTCTAAGTTTCTTCATCTTCCTCCCCTCACTGTTCTCTTTGTACTAGCTTGCCTAAGCCCCCTACCACCCTCCTGTCTCTCCTCCCCCTCTCCCCAGTTTCATGGTTAAGCGGTAACGCTGTACATCAGTTTGTCGAATGCCTGAAGTGAATATCTGACTCCTAAGAGTCCTATGTTATTAAGTTTATTAAGTTACCTTTGATGTGATTGACTGTTATAGTATATATTGTAATGGTTGTGTATGTATGCGCCTTGAGCATGTCTTAACTCATGGTAAGGCCCTATATAAATCCACACATTATTATTATTATTATTATTATTATTATTATTATTATTATTATTATTATTATTATTATTATTATTATTATTATTATTATGTCATATTTTCTCTATCCACATCCCATTTCTGCCAGCTTATCTGGCTGTCAGTCAGGCTGTCAGCTGTCTGACTCAGCTCTTTCCTACACCTCAGTTGCTTGGGACAGAGTGGGCGACAAAATCATCAAGGCTGCCTCTTAACTGCTCACTGATTACTAGTCCACACAGATGAGAACCAATCAATAAGACCACCTCAATTATTAAGGTTTGCCAAGCAGTTCAGGACATGTCCCTGAGAGAGGCCGACTGTTTATTCCTCTGCAGTGGAACAATTTGTGGCCAGTCTGGCTGTCCAGCTGCATTGTTCCCTGTGCTTCAGTGCTTGTTCTCTGCTACTTGTATGCAAAGAGCTTGGTTGTGCCCATTGGTTAATTGAGCAAACTTCATGTAATTGTGTATCATGAATCTCACACTTCATAAGTTCAGTGTGCTTGTTGTCATGGTTAAACAGTTATCTCCATATATTAAGAGAGAGAGAGAGAGAGAGAGAGAGAGAGAGAGAGAGAGAGAGAGAGAGAGAGAGAGAGAGAGGAGTGGGGGTGGGAGGGGGGAAGGGAGGGAGAGAGGACAGACAGACAATGTACATATATATGCACAGGTGGATGGACAGTTCATGGATAGGTGAACAGACCAACAAACTTCTTTAGAAAGAAAATTGCAAGTGGAAGCTTCTTGTTTTGTTTGCACAGATTTGGGATAAAGAATCTTCATATAGGTGATTTTTAAAGTCCTTTTTATGTTGGGAATAGTTTGTGTGTGTGTGTGTGTGTGTGTGTTGACATTCTTTTCTTTGGCCATCAAGCTAGTGTCTACAGATTGCAAATACTTTAGTTTTCAAAGAGACAAAATTATAAATATTTCATTAAACTCCTCTCCTTACCCCTGGGCTTTGACTGACCATGTGACTCTTGAAATGACACAAGTAGTCATTTGCTATACATGTGCAGACATTTTAGGGAGAGAGTTCAAATTTGACTACATTACCTATACAGTGAAATGAATCATTGGGATATATATTGTCATTGAGCTACCTCCCTCAGGCATTCAGGATAGAAGAAGATCTGCTTTGTTTTTCCCATCACAAAATTGAAGTTTATTGTTTTGTTATTGTTTTTAAGATAGGCGCAGCGATTGCCAGAAGTACATCTGATGTTCTGACAGTTGCATGACTGTCCACATCTGGCCCATTCTTGAAGAAATGCTCAAAATAGAAACTTGCGTCTTCTCTGGGATTATCTATGGTGTCCTGCATTTGCTCTCACCTCTCCTGACATACTCAATACTATGTTAAAGGCTCTATAGTGACCTGATTTGTTCTGTGTCACCTACATACCTGATGCTTATCAGACTGAAAGGGAAGCAAAATGTACTTCACCATGACATCATTTCTTTAGCACTGCAGGCCATGGCTTGAGTAGCTTACCCTCAGGACCTTGTTTTGTGTGGGTCATTAACCGCAGCAGTTGTCATCAGTTGGCCCATACCCATCCCAAGCTTTTTCTTGTGACAGGCCTTATTTTGTGTGGGTCATTAATCGCAGCAATTGTCATCAGTTGGCTCATACTCATCCCAAGCTTTTTCTTGTAATAGGCCTTGTTTTGTGTGGGTCACTAATGGTAGCAGTTGTCATCAGTTGGCTCATACCCATCCTGACCTTTTTCTTATACTAGGCCTTGTTTTGTATGGGTCATTAACCGCAGCAATTGTCATCAGTTGGCTCATACTCATCCCAAGCTTTTTCTTGTAATAGGCCTTATTTTGTGTCGGTCATTAACCGCAGCAATTGTCATCAGTTGGCCCATACCCATCCCAAGCTTTTTCTTGTAATAGGCCTTGTTTTGTGTGGGTCACTAATGGTAGCAGTTGTCATCAGTTGGCTCATACTCATCCCAAGCTTTTTCTTGTAATAGGCCCTATTTTGTGTGGGTCATTAACCGCAGCAATTGTCATCAGTTGGCTCATACCCATCCCAAGCTTTTTCTTGTAATAGGCCTTATTTTGTGTGGGTCACTAATCGCAGCAATTGTCATCAGTTGGCTCATACCCATGGCCATACTGACCTTTTTCTTGTAATAGGCCTTGTTTTGTGTGGGTCATTAATGGTAGCAGTTGTCATCAGTTGGCTCATAGTCATACTCATCCCAAGCTTTTTCTTGTAATAGGCCTTATTTTGTGTGGGTCATTAATCGCAGCAATTGTCATCAGTTGGCTCATACCCATCCTGACCTTTTTCTTGTAATAGGCCTTGTTTTGTGTGGGTCACTAATGGTAACAGTTTTCATCAGTTAGTCATCACCTTCCTGAGCTTTTTCTTGTAGTGTGAGTGATCACAGTCACCAGTGAGAAGCTTTTCTTATTTTGTATCACATTTAACATGTTGCTTGAATTCTATAAAGGTTTTACATCTTAATTTACTTGCTCAGTTTTGCTGCTTATTACATTGCCAGGATTCTTTTTTTTAAATTTTCTTCTAAATTTGTTGGTTTGTTTTAGTATTTAAGTATTGATTTCTTAAACTTTTGTTATTGTTGTACTGCTGTTCAATGAATCTCAAGACACTGTGTAATGATGCTTGTCATGGTAAACTAAAGTTTACAGCTAAAGACATTTTATCCTTCTTGGTGATATATTCTATTATTTAGCTGACTGGTCCAAACTTTTGGCATTTGCTCTCTTCGCTCATGCTAAATACACCAGCCTATCATTTCATATCTGCTTCCATAGTAACTGGTGTTCTGTCCACATGTTGTGCACTGAGCCTTCACTTTTGAGTGTTGAAATGATCCACTTGACACAACTATTAGCAGTGTCTAGTTTTGCAGATTTGGAGAATGTTCACTTGCCCAATTTCTAGTGTTGCCATCCTCCCTACTGGTACAGAGATGGAAAACTTGTCTATTCATTCTAGTGTTGTCATCCTCCCTACTGGTACAGAGATGGAAAGCTTGTCTATTCATTCTAGTGTTGCCATCCTCCCTGCTGGTACAGAGATGGAAAGCTTGTCTATTCATTCTAGTGTTGCCATCCTCCCTACTGGTACAGAGATGGAAAGCTTGTCTATTCATTCTAGTGTTGCCATCCTCCCTACTGGTACAGAGATGGAAAGCTTGTCTATTCATTCTAGTGTTGCCATCCTCCCTACTGGTACAGAGATGGAAAGCTTGTCTATTCATTCTAGTGTTGTCATCCTCCCTACTGGTACAGAGATGGAAAGCTTGTCTATTCATTCTAGTGTTGTCATCCTCCCTACTGGTACAGAGATGGAAAGCTTGTCTATTCATTCTAGTGTTGCCATCCTCCCTACTGGTACAGAGATGGAAAGCTTGTCTATTCATTCTAGTGTTGTCATCCTCCCTACTGGTACAGAGATGGAAAGCTTGTCTATTCATTCTAGTGTTGCCATCCTCCCTACTGGTACAGAGATGGAAAGCTTGTCTATTCATTCTAGTGTTGCCATCCTCCCTACTGGTACAGAGATGGAAAGCTTGTCTATTCATTCTAGTGTTGCCATCCTCCCTACTGGTACAGAGATATAAAGCTTGTCTATTCATTCTAGTGTTGCCATCCTCCCTACTGGTACAGAGATGGAAAGCTTGTCTATTCATTCTAGTGTTGCCATCCTCCCTACTGGTACAGAGATGGAAAGCTTGTCTATTCATTCTAGTGTTGCCATCCTCCCTACTGGTACAGAGATGGAAAGCTTGTCTATTCATTCTAGTGTTGCCATCCTCCCTACTGGTACAGAGATGGAAAGCTTGTCTATTCATTCTAGTGTTGCCATCCTCCCTACTGGTACAGAGATGGAAAGCTTGTCTATTCATTCTAGTGTTGCCATCCTCCCTGCTGGTACAGAGATGGAAAACTTGTCTATTCATTCTAGTGTTGCCATCCTCCCTGCTGGTACAGAGATGGAAAGCTTGTCTATTCATTCTAGTGTTGCCATCCTCCCTACTGGTACAGAGATGGAAAGCTTGTCTATTCATTCTAGTGTTGCCATCCTCCCTACTGGTACAGAGATGGAAAACTTGTCTATTCATTCTAGTGTTGCCATCCTCCCTACTGGTACAGAGATGGAAAACTTGTCTATTCATTCTAGTGTTGCCATCCTCCCTACTGGTACAGAGATGGAAAGCTTGTCTATTCATTCTAGTGTTGCCATCCTCCCTACTGGTACAGAGATGGAAAGCTTGTCTATTCATTCTAGTGTTGCCATCCTCCCTACTGGTACAGAGATGGAAAGCTTGTCTATTCATTCTAGTGTTGCCATCCTCCCTACTGGTACAGAGATGGAAAGCTTGTCTATTCATTCTAGTGTTGCCATCCTCCCTACTGGTACAGAGATGGAAAACTTGTCTATTCAGGAATTCTCAATGCAGGGAGGTTGTCATCATCATTACCCGTGTTTCCACTGAATGCAGTACGTGATGGATTTTTCCTCCTCCCTGTTCAAAACTTGTCACTTTGAACTCATTTGCAGGGCACCCAAAATAGAATATACATCTTTTGGTATGTTGTGTCAATCACATTTACTCTCCATGAACCAACAGAAATAGCATATGCCCCTCATCCTGGATTTCACCAAGCTGCATGTGTGTTTTGTCTTATTTTGTAGACTGTCTCAGCGTGGAGTAACGTGAGTTTCCCTGGCAACCTCAGCAACTTGACCACGGAGGCTCCACAGAACGCCACCAACATGACGGGAGCTGGTGAGGGAAACCCCAACGCTATGCGGGACTTCTACATCGGCCTTGTCTTGGCCGTCCTCTCCTCCTTCTTCATCGGGTCCTCCTTCATCTTCAAAAAGCTGGGGCTCCTCCGGCTAGCCAAGCAGTCATCCACACGTGCAGGTCAGCTGGAGACTTATCGATCCATTGATCTTGTCACTGATGGATGAGGCGGGCTTTTCTATTGATGTGTGATCGATAAGTTGCTCTTGTCACCGGTCAAGAACCTAATGTTGTGTATTGATCAGGATTTGGTGAATTGATCTTGCTGTTCATCTTGTCAAGGATCAATGAACCGGCCTTATCTGATTGATTTTGTGATCAAGGTGAGGCTCTGTCAGTTGATTTGGCTGAGAGGAAAGGTGTCCCAATGGGATGAATGGAAAGATACGGAGGGTTTCTCAATCAATTAACTGTCTTGGGTTTGATTGAAGCCAAGATGTCCCAGTTGCTGAGAGAGGAAAGGATGAATGACACTGGGTATGGTGAATGGTTGACCAAGTAGGTAGGAAAAGCAGAAGAGTTCAATTTCATGGGAGAGGACTGGAGCAACCTGTTAATAATTGCCAATGGCTGGGTTTTTTTCTAAGCCTGAAAAGGCTCATTTTTATGCTTTTGTTTCCTCTGTAAACAAATCAATGGAATTTTTAGACAGTCTGTGCTGTTTGATGTTAACATTGATTTTGTGAAATTATTATTATCATTATTTTTTGTTTTTTGTTTATGAGGCAAAGAATGTGTAATATTTGTGCCTAGATGCACATGTTTGAAATGAAAGCTTTTGACTTTTTCTTGCAAATATGGACTCAGTTACACTTTATGACATTCTGCTATGAGAGAACACACTAATTTTGCATGGATATTTCAGGCAGGGATAATTTGTATTATATAGAAGGCCACTCGCTCCCATTGCTCAGCATTGCATAATCTTCATGAAGATGAAATGCCTCAATAGATTGTTTCAGCCCTGCTTGCTTGAGAGGTTTCCAAGTGCGCCATTCTGCTGTCACCTACTAAAACATTGATTTGTGCCTTCCACACTACATAGAGTAGACTGTGAATCCATTTTTGTTGTTGCACAGTAACGCACCATCTGACCCCTGCGTTTATCAGTGCATCTGATTGATTGGTTTGGATGCTGGGAACTTACATAGCAATTGGAAAATGGGGAGGGTGTGGTTGAGGGGAGGGTGTTAGGGTGAGGGAGAGCAGAAAGGCAGATGGAGAGAGAGAGAGAGAGAGAGAGAGAGAGAGAGAGAGAGAGAGAGAGAGAGAGAGAGAGAGAGAGAGAGAGAGAGAGAGGAGAGAGAGGAGAGAGAGAGAGAGAGAGAGAGAGAGAGAGATAGACTGACACAGAGAGAGAGAGAGAGAGAGAGAGAGAGAGAGAGAGAGAGACTGAGAGAGAGAGAGAGAGAGACTGACAGAGAGAGAGAGAGAGAGACTGACAGAGAGAGAGAGAGAGAGAGACTGACAGAGAGAGAGAGACTGACAGAGAGAGAGAGAGAGACTGACAGAGAGAGAGAGAGATAGACTGACAGAGAAAGAGAGAGAGATAGACTGACAGAGAGAAAGAGAGAGAGAGAGAGAGAGAGAGAGAGAGACTGACAGAGAGAGAGAGAGAGACTGACAGAGAGAGAGAGACTGACAGAGAGAGAGAGACTGACAGAGAGAGAGAGAGAGAGACTGACAGAGAGAGAGAGAGATAGACTGACAGAGAGAAAGAGAGAGAGAGAGAGAGAGAGATAGACTGACAGAGAGAAAGAGAGAGAGAGAGAGAGAGAGATAGACTGACAGAGAGAAAGAGAGAGAGAGAGAGAGAGATAAACTGACAGAGAGAAAGAGAGAGAGAGAGAGAGAGAGAGAGAGAGAGGATAGATTATTTATCTTATACTTTAAAGGAACATAGTAGACATATGTATGTTATGTGATCTAACAGATTGGGAGTAGTTGTATGAATCATATGCATTTTTGGCAGTGGTGTAATTCAGTGAGGCTATGGCTCATCTGTAATATGATGTTACAGACTGAAAGGACAAACAAGTGTTTTTTGACTGAAGTAAGGCGTAGAGGCTTCATAAAATGATCAAGTGTGGGATTCCTGAATGATTTATGATCTGGTCCCAGATACCTAAATCTTCCCTTTGGGAATTCCTTGTGCGTTTGGAGTAAGAATAGACTCACTCTGTCTTCCTACGCAATTCATAAAAGGTGAATACATACAGAACAGTGGGACTCTTGCTCTCATTCTAACCAGCTGTAGTGATTTGATGGTCAATATATTTGCATAGCCTACAAAGGCAGACAGGCCCTCTAAATAAACCCAAGCCCAAACCCAAAGGGAAGTTGCACATTGGTGTTGAAACTGCCTTTGTGTCACTGTAGAGGAAGGACATGCTCTTAAAAGCAATCTGTGTGTGAGTACATGTACTGAACGATAGCACACCACTGATGTATAGATGCTCCTTGTGGCCGGCTGTGCAAGTGCTATTAGAGCAGGCCTCTAGGCACCAACACCACAGCTTTCCTGCTGATGTGGGGCTGTAAGGCAGCTCTTTTCTGTACACACCTGCCAACCTGTCTGCTTTCATTGGAATTTGTTGCACTCATTTTTTAATGATTCCAGTATTCTGCTCAGCCTCAAAATATTCTGCTCAATAAATGAAAAAAGGAAGAGGAAGAGAGAAAGAAAAGAGAGCAACCAACAGGCAACCACTGCAGGTTTTCTTCAGAGCAGAATGCACAAACAGCAATAGAAAAAGCAGAACTAATACAAGCAGCAAAGTGGAGGCAGATGCAGTGAAAACTTACCTCAAGAGATTTCTTGATCACTGACAGAGAGGAAAAAAGGAAGATGTTTTTGAAGTAAAAATAGCTCTTTTTTTGTTTAAATGCTTTCTTTTAGAGTCAATGTTTGGAGGTGTGATGGATTCCACTAGACTTTGTTTCATTCCACTCGCATACACTCAGCTGTTCCTCTTGCACTGCTTGGGGGATTGGCAGATCTGGCTGTGTGCTTTATGCTTGCACTAAACATGCAGGTAAATCTTTGTATACTTTGATTAACAAAGACCATTCAAACTCAGTGACTTGTTTCTTATTGCTTTCAGGTCAAGGGGGCTATGGCTACTTGAAGGAATGGTTATGGTGGGCAGGCATGATTCTCAGTAAGTCTTCTCCAAATGTGCTCTTTGCCAAGTGCTGAGTGTGTGATGTTTGACATGATGTTAACTTCAGTCTTCTGATCTGTACATTTTCCCAGAAAGTATTTGGGGTAACCAAAAGATTTATTGCAAGTTAGGCCAATAGAAAAAAAAGGTTGTGGTTATGGTAACATGAACAGAAAGAATAGGATTGGTAGATCGGCCTTAACCTTTTTTTTAATAATGTTTTTTAAGTATAAGAGGGCAGATTGAACATACATCACTATTCCTCTTTCACTGAAATAGCATTTGTTACTTAAATAGTGGATTCCCTGAGTGTTCCTTCATAAGGCAAGGAAGATGGGACAGTACACAATCCGTTGATTACTATGGATTTCTTCCCCTTTTTGACTCACATGCGAAGCAAAAGTGAGTCTATGTACTGAGCCGTGTCGTCCGTCCGTCCGTCCGTCCGGGCGTCCGTCCGGGCGTCCGTCCGGGCGTCCGTCCGTCCGGGCGTCCGTAAAAAACTTAAACGTTGGATTTTTCTCGGAGACTATTAAGTCTATCAACACCAAATGTGGCATGATGGTGTATGATGACAAGGCCTCAAAAAACATACATAGTGACTTGACCTTGCTTCAAGGTCAAGGTCACAGGAGCCATAAATGTGGTCTCAAAAACAGTCATTTTTCACATTTTCCCAATTTTCTCCCACGTTATTGAGAATGGCGACCTTAGCTACAAGTGGTATATAGGTCAAAGCAAGCCCTATCTTTTGATACCAGTTTGGTTGACCTTGCTTCAAGGTCAAGGTCACAGGAGCTCTTCAAAGTTGGATTGTATACATATTTTGAAGTGACCTTGACCCTGAACTATGGAAGATAACTGTTTCAAACTTAATAATTATGTGGGGCACATGTTATACTTTCATCATGAGACACATTTGTTCACATATCATCAAGGTCAAGGTCACTTTGACCCTTATGAAATGTGACCAAAATGGGGTAGTGAACCACTAAAAGTGACCATATCTCATGGTAGAAAGTGCCAATAAGCACCATTGTGCTTCCTATGTCTTGAATTAACAGCTTTGTGTTGCATGACCTTGGATGACCTTGACCTTGGGTCAAGGTCACATGTATTTTGGTAGGAAAAATGTGTAAAGCATTTCTTTGTGTATGATGTCATTGGTAGGTTTAGTTGTTTGACCTTGACCTTGAAGGTCACCTGAAGGTCAAGGTCATATAAAGGTCAAGGTCAAGCATGTGAGTCGTATGGGCTTTGCCCTTCTTGTTAATCTCTTTTTTTATTTGGCATGATTGGGGGGAAAAGTTTTGGTTTGCAGAAAGAAATAGGATTGGTTGGGTTACCATTACCACCACTTATTTTTTTCTTTGGTCTAATAGAATATCAGTTGTTGTATGAAGGAGACAGGACATCGTTTTTTGCCCGTACTGAATGTTCAATTTTTGTAGATATACTGAAGGAAGTGCTGATGTTTTGAAATCAATTTGCTTCCAAGCAAGGAGAGAGGGAAAGCTCAAGACCCTCTAGTCTTGATTCTGCCGTCCCTTCTTCCCGACTTCTGTGTCATTCAAGTCATATGCGTGTTGTTTCCTCAGGATGAACTATTAAAAAACTACCTACGCCTTTTTTCTACGACAAAGTCCATTGTGTGCATCAATCCAGTTGACTTTTGAAGTGTCGTAGATTTCACTGGCAATCTCTTGCATGTGATGGTAATGTGAATTCCATATCTGGTTTTTTTCCAGTGACCGTTGGAGAATTTTCCAACTTTGCAGCCTATGCCTTTGCCCCAGCCACGCTTGTCACACCACTGGGAGCACTCAGTGTGCTTATCAGGTATGTACACACATGTATACACATACACACACACACACATGTATACACACACACACATACATACACACACATGTATATACACACACATATATACACACGCACACATGTATACACACAGACACACACACACACACATGTATACACATACACACACACATGTATACACACGTTTACACTCACACACACACATACATACATACACACACATGTATATACACACACACACACACTTATATACACACACACATGTATACACACACATGTATACACACATGCACTCACATATGTGACCCTCCACCACGGAATGAGTCGCTTTGTCCCCCTGGGCCATTTTCAGTTTTTTACTCTATCTGAAAGTATTTTAAATGGCAATCACAATGGTGAAAACCGTTTGAAAATCGGACAATTAGTCTCCGAGTTACAGGTATTTGTATATACCCACCCTCGGAAATGTGTTTCTGAGAAAATTTGAAATAAAAGTTTTGAAACTTCAGCACAACAGTTTCCTAAGCAACCATGCATGCATTTCTTTAAAATTTGGCACAGTCATACGACATAACATAAACAACTAACACACAAATTTTCAGTTTGAAACATAAAGTAATTTATTGTCAACATTGTTTCAGAAAATACACGAAAATGTACGTTCACGGCTAAATTGTCACAATGGCTTACTGATCAAAAACCTATTCATAATAATTTTAAAATCAGTGCTAATGTGCACAGGTCCAAGAAACACAAAACAAAATGCTATGTGATATGAGATTACACTAAACTGTTTGTGTAGTAAAGTATGGGGGTGGGGTGGGGTGGGTGGGAGGGGTGTACAGTGATTGTTATACTATTTATACGCCACAATAGGAACTGATGATTTTCGTTTAGCTGTCGGTCCCGACGACCGGGAGAAAGCAGCAAGCACCGATTGTAATGGGGGGGGGGAGGAGTAAACAACAACTCAGCAAGAATTCTTCATGGATGTTCAGAGCCTGTAGTGTACATGAATAATCTTACACTTTGAATGACAATAATAGTAAGCATGTATTTTGAACACGTACTCATTACCGGTAGTAACGTGACTGGGGCCGATTCTTGCTGGGAGGCTGGAGTTAGGTTGTGGGGGATTACCGGTAAGCAAAAATCTTAGCGAGATCCCTGAATGTGGACACAATTCATTATGCCATTCAAAATTAAATAAATGTTAGTCTGAACTGTAGGCCTAAGCTGTAGGCAAGCGATCACTACAGAATAGACAACAACAGTAAAACACTGTTTATCAAGAATAGTATTGCTTCTGCTATCTTTCACCTCTCTTGGTAACAGCTATCACTAACGAATTTTACGAACTTGCACGATGAAATTCAAATTAAACACTAATGAAAAATATTTCAGCATAGAGTAAGTATGAATAGTTACCTTCTGAGAACTCCTTCATGTCCAGTCTTCTTGCCATCACCTCATCATCAGAAAACTGTGCAATGCAACCCTGCTTTGTTGACTCCGTAGAACCCTCAGCCTTCTTGACTTTGCATCTGCAGTCAAATCCTTTCGCCTTTCCTCATCAGGATGTTGAGTTGCATGATACTGTTTATTGTTCACATCACATTCAGCAACCAGTGGTTGATCGTCGTTGTCACTGTCACTCTGTGCACTATCTTCACCTTCGAATCCTTCCTCACCCAAACCAACACTCACTTCATCACCACTTTCCTCGTCATCGTCGCTGAAGCCATCTTCCTCTAATGCTGGTGTTGTAAAGTAGTCTCGGATTAAACTTTCTATCTGTTCACTATCTCCGTGGTCCGTAATGTTAGAATATCGAGCGGAATTCAAAGCTTTGACAACAATTAAATTTTCTTCAGACACGTTATGGGACGCCATCTTGAATAAAAGCCTCGCGCTGGTTGGCCGATTGACGTCACGTGCACGCATTTGGCCAATCACGGCGCGGAACCCCAGCCTTGGTGACGTGTTGTTTACAAAGGTGTCCCCTCAGGATTATTGTTTTCAGCCTTCTAATTGGCTTTATATTTGAAACCAACCAATCGTATTCTTGGTAACAAAGACCTCTCCACACAATCATGTGTAAATCAATGGGTCCACTCAAAAAATAGAGGGGTGACAGGTAGTAACAAAATGTTGATTTTTGCACTATTGCTTTGCCAAAATCGGACGGGTAGTGCTTATTAAACACAGTTTTTACTAACTTTGGAAGTGAATATTACTAAAGTATTTACAGAAACTTGTAGATAAAGGATTACTGAACCAGAAACAACCAAAAACTCAAAATCGACAACCCACACCCCTTGTACCTATTTCCAGTGCTAGTGCCGAATGGTTCCAGGGACAAAGCGTCTCATTCCGTGGTGGAGGGTCACATATATGCATGTATGCACATGCAGGCACATACACAAACACACACACACACATGCATGAGCATGCACACACACAAGCACACAAGCATGCAAACTTACACACACATACACACACATGCACACATATTCACATGTATGTTCACCCACAACATTCATTACACACACACAACATTCATCACACATACAAATCACAAATGAAACACACGTGCAAAAAATATGTATTCATACAGTCATAAACACACACATATGCATGTATGCATGCATGCACATGTATGCACATTGTATACACATTTATACAAATGCACATATACATGTATATATGAGAGATTGTAAAAAACTCAAACCACTACCGCTGCAGAGACTGTATGTGCCTGTGTGCTTTGCAGCGCGGTGCTGTCGTCCCGAGTGCTGAAGGAGCACCTGAACCTTCTGGGCAAGATTGGCTGTGTGCTGTGCATCCTGGGCTCCACCGTGATGGTGCTGCACTCCCCCAAGGAGCAGGAGGTGGCCAGCCTGGAGGCGCTGCAGCAGATGATCAAGGAGCCAGGTAGGCAGCACTCGGCTCTGTGCGTAGAGCACTCCTGTTGTCTGGTCGTACAGGAAGTGTAGTGGCGTAGATAGGAAAAAAGGAAGGTCTATGTGTGTTTGGTGCGTGTGGTGGGGGTAGGATTGTGTGTTTGTGGTGTGTGTGTGTGTGTGTGTGTGTGTGTGGTGTATTTTGTGTGTGTGTGTGTGTGTGTGAGAGAGAGAGAGAGAGTGAGTTTGTATTACTGTATGCATATGTGTGGCATTTGTGTGTGTGTGTGTGTGTGTGTGCATACATGCACATGTAAATATTCATATATGCAGTTGCCCAGAAATTGTTCTTCACTCCACTGCTGTTTGCTGTATGACTGTGATTAAACCCATCTATTTAAAGTTAATGCATGCATTATCATTAGCATTCAACTTGTGTGTGACATGGATGCATGTACACATATATTTATGTTCGTGCCTTATTACCATATTAAAATGAATGGACAGACCAAGTAGTGATGCAGTCTCTTCATATGACAATTTGCTCATTGGGAAGGATCTCTTTTTGTCAATCCCCGTGGGATAGTAAATTAATGAATCCTCATGTTCATATAAATCTACTGAAGGCACGCAACAGGATGGTAGGAATTACCTCCCTTAGCTCAGGACTTCAACTCCCATCTTTTCACACGATAATTCTACCTTGTCTACCTAACTTGACTGAAGTTTTCATAACTTTTGCTTTACATTCACCGCTGTCTCTGTTTTTGGATTGTCAGGGAGAATATTAGAATAAACACACATGCCTGTCTTTTTGAAAATGTATTTGGTTTTTTTAATACTAATAGTATGGACATGCTTTGTTTCCCTAAATGACATGCACTGTTTCTCTTTACCCTGCAGTGTTCATCGTCTTTGCTCTCCTGGTGGTGATCTTCTCCTTGGTGCTGATCTTCTACTATGCGCCACGCTACGGCCAGAAGAACATCCTGGTCTACATCCTCATCTGTTCCCTGCTGGGCTCCCTCACAGTCATGGGATGCAAGGGTGTCGGCGTCGGCATCAAGGTGGGTGTGACCTTTTGAAACTGCTGCAACCCTTCATAGGACACAGAGGTCTTCAGAGTGCAAAAAAAGGCACTCTTGGCTTCGGGTCTTTGTCTTTTCTTGCTTGTTAACACTGGAATGCGCCGTCTCAAAATGTGAGGGAATGCAGTCTGCTAGAATCCTTAGTGGCAGCGAATCAAGACTTGCATCTTCACACCATGTGATTGAATTCCATATTCAGCAGGCAGCTCCACTGTCACTGATGCCATGTTAACCAATGAACAGGCAGCTCCACTGTCACTGATGCCATGTTAACCAATGAACAGGCAGCTCCACTGTCACTGATGCCATTTTATCCAATGAGCAGGGAGCTCCACTGTCACTGATGCCATGTTAACCAATGAACAGGCAGCTCCACTGTCACTGATTCCATTTTATCCAATGAGTAGGCAGCTCCACTGTCACTGATGCCATGTTAACCAATGAACAGGCAGCTCCACTGTCACTGATGCCATGTTAACCAATGAACAGGCAGCTCCACTGTCACTGATTCCATTGTATCCAATGAGTAGGCAGCTCCACTGTCACTGATGCCATGTTAACCAATGAGTAGGCAGCTCCACTGTCACTGATGCCATGTTAACCAATGAGTAGGCAGCTCCACTGTCACTGATGCCATGTTAACCAATGAGTAGGCAGCTCCACTGTCACTGATGCCATGTTAACCAATGAACAGGCAGCTCCACTGTCACTGATGCCATGTTATCCAATGAGTAGGCAGCTCCACTGTCACTGATGCCATGTTAACCAATGAACAGGCAGCTCCACTGTCACTGATGCCATGTTAACCAATGAACAGGCAGCTCCACTGTCACTGATGCCATGTTAACCAATGAACAGGCAGCTCCACTGTCACTGATTCCATTTTATCCAATGAGTAGGCAGCTCCACTGTCACTGATGCCATGTTAACCAATGAACAGGCAGCTCCACTGTCACTGATGCCATGTTAACCAATGAACAGGCAGCTCCACTGTCACTGATTCCATTGTATCCAATGAGTAGGCAGCTCCACTGTCACTGATGCCATGTTAACCAATGAGTAGGCAGCTCCACTGTCACTGATGCCATGTTAACCAATGAGTAGGCAGCTCCACTGTCACTGATGCCATGTTAACCAATGAACAGGCAGCTCCACTGTCACTGATGCCATGTTATCCAATGAGTAGGCAGCTCCACTGTCACTGATGCCATGTTAACCAATGAACAGGCAGCTCCACTGTCACTGATGCCATGTTAACCAATGAACAGGCAGCTCCACTCTCACTGATGCCGTTTTGACCTACGAATAGTATGTGGGCATTTTTGAGCACTCAAAGGATTTTTTTGTGTGAGTCAAGAATGTGAAATACATTTTTTAGTCTTAAAGATAATTTTTTTCAAAGCTTATGCAACAGGGATTGTTGCATATTTTATTATTTCAGTTTGTTTTTTATATTAAGTGATGCCTTCCTTGAGATAGAGAAATGCTTGTGTGATTTGTAAACACTAAGCAGCTCAAATGACTCCATAGTGATGCATATTATAATGTAAACATGAAAAAACAATTCTTTCTCTCTCTTTCTCTCTCTCTCTTTCTCTGTCTGTCTGTCTGCCTGTCTGTCTGTCTGTCTGTCTCTCTGTCTGTCTGTCTGTCTGTCTGTCTGTCTCTCTCTCTCTCTCTCTCTCTCTCTCTCTCTCTCTCTCTCTCTCTCTCTCTCTCTCTCTCTCTCTGTTTCTCACTATCTGTCTCTCACTCTCTGTCTCCCTCTGTCTCTGTCTGTCTCTCTCTCTCTCTCTCTGCCTCTGTCTCTGTCTCTCTCTGTCTCTGTGTGTGTGTGTCTCTCTCTCCTTCTCTCTCTCTATATCTCTCTGTCTCAGTCTCTCACTCTCTTGTCTCTCACTCTGTCTCTCTCTCTCTCTGTCTCTCTGTCTGTCTGTCTGTCTCTCTCTCTCTCTCTCTCTCTCTCTCTCTCTCTCTCTCTCTCTCTCTCTCTCTCTCTCTCTCTCTCTCTCTCTCTCTCTCTCTCTCTCTCTCTCAAGACAAGATGCTATTGAATCTGTTGAGCGAGACAGCTTCTATTGTGACTAAAGTTTACCACCCGAACTGTACTCTTAAAATGGGCCGGTGGCCTCATCAATAAAATTTTTCATTCGTTCGTTCATTTGTTCTCTCTCTCTCTCTCACTCTCTCACTCTCCACCAAATATGTCAAAAGACCTTGTTTTGAGAAAGTCTTACAAAGCAAACTTACTGATGAAACCCTTCTCTACTCGTTGTTTGCAGGAGACATTCCAGGGGAACAACCAGTTCACCAACTGGCTGCTGTATGTGCTTCTTGTAGTCATCATCTCATGCATCATCATCCAACTCAACTATTTGAACCGAGCACTGGACACCTTCAACACAGCTGTGGTCACCCCAATCTACTACGTCTTCTTCACCTCCGCAGTCATCGCTGCCTCCCTCATCCTCTTCAAGGAGTGGGGAACCATGAAAGCAGAGGACATAGTGGGAGATATCTGTGGTTTCCTCACTATCATCGCTGGCATCTTCCTTCTCCATGCGTTCAAGGATATGTCTGTGTCCCTTTCCTCCTTAACTATGGTGCGAAAGGATCCTTCGCAGCCATCCCTAAATGGAGATATCCATCCAAGGGACACGCACGATGACCGGGAGTTCTTGTTGGATGAAGCCGAAGCTCCTCATCGGGATGAGAGCAATGAGTACCACGACTCGGTATCAGTGACTTTCCGTGATGGAAATAACCAGATCAATGAAATCTATTGATTCTTTACCCCCTACCCCTCAAGGTTCAGACGTGGGTTGCTGAGTGTGTATGAGGACACACTGGACCTGATATGTGTCAACAGAGATGGTGGGACTGCTCCAGAGTGGCGTCAGCAAGATGTCAGTGCTGATGGGAAGATGAGACGTGAAAGCCCAGTGTGGCTTGTTGTGACGTGGAGACAAATGAGGCACAGAGAGTACCTGATGTTCTCCAGATGGAAGATAATCAGTAAGATGACTCCAGTGATGATGGCATTATGACAGCTTTTCTGTTTAAGAGAGAGTGGCTCTCTGTTGTCTTGTGGGATGAAAGGAAAGTGTGTTGTTTGCCTTGGAAAAGCTGCAAGACTGAAACAAGGCTCCATGTGAAGTACAGTTGTTTGAAACTAACAAGATCAAAACTCCAGGGGGGTTGATGGGCCTTAGACAGAATCCTGATTCTGTACTGAATAGACATCATCTGTCTCCAGGCAGTGAAGGTCAGCATGACAGACAAAACTCCACATTGGCAGTGGTTCTAGGAAGTGATTGAGTAAGTGTCTGATTCTCAACATACTTCACCTGACAAGTGCCAGCAGGGCTTCAGTACAGGTGGCTCATCTGTGAATTTTGCAAAATGCACATGACTGTTGCTGTGTGGAATCTCCATGTGGTGGCCTCTGTCACTGTAGACTTTCCATCCTCTGATCATCAGATTTGTAACCCTTGCATAACCTTGCTTGTACTTGTGGAGTGTCATCTCTTGTGAAACAAATGCTGATACCTCCTCAATTGCCCCCCCCCCCCCTCCCTACCTACCCTCCACCCTCCACTTAATGCCCCCTCTCCCCGTCTTTCTCCACTCAGTACTCTGTGCAAGTGAAATCCCTGCTCTGTGAAGGAGAGGATTAACCGTTTCCCACGTGAAGTGGCAGCCAAGAATCTTGATGCCCTCCAACCTTCTAGAAACAGACAGCCTCCTTTTGACTGAAGTGCAAAGAACTTTGCTGCAGATGAAAAACATATTGGAAATGAGTGGAGATGTGAGAGGTGTATATTTTCACCTGTCATGATCATCACTGTGAATATAAGTTTTGTGTTAGATTGTTTCTACCTTGCATTCAGGAGAGCTAAGTTCATGTGAATATTTTTTCAGCTCAGACTGGGGAGTTGTATAAAGGCTGTTGGGGTACCCATAGTTATGAATGAGGCAGGTTGTGGTGTAGTGTTGTATCTTGGAATGCAATGTTATGATTGTGTTTTTGACAAAGATGTAAATGTACCCGTTTCATTTACCACTGTTGATGGATGGTCCTTGAAGTCATCGATAACTTTATGTATTTGTAAATGATGGTTTCACCTTTGATGCCATACCCTTTTTGAAACGAACACTCTGACATCTTTTGGCACCACTCATACAGCATACACCCTTTAGACTTCATGTACTGCAGTGCAAAAAGATATACAGAGGAGCTCAGAGCTGAGCATGTCAGTCATCAAGGGAGCATGCTAGGAAAGGCTCAGAGACGTCGATAGAAGTCTAGCCTGAATGGATCCCATGTCTGCCACCTGAAGCATTCATATGCTGTGCAGAAGTGGGAAGGTTAGTGGAGATAATCTCTCATCCCATGAAATTTCCTCAATGCAGTCGCTTCACAAGGACAGTATGATGTTAATGAAACCAAGTAGAATTCTTGATTAATGAAAGCAAGGAAATGGGAATGGAAAATGCGTTGCAGCTAGTTTACCCAAAAGACCCATTGGGAATTAAGGCTCTCTTTGTTGCGAACTCTCTTGGGTACCTTTTGTCGTGCTTCATCAGTGCATGCATAAGAAGCTCTTCAGACGAAACGTATCTGCTTCATCAGTACAAGCATAAGAAGCTCTTCAGATAGAATTGAATAAGACTTCAAAGACTGCTCTTGATTTAGGAAGAAAATACTTGATTCAAGGCTTTGAGATGGTTAGGAGTGTGTGAATGTTCATTGACAAGCAATAGATGCATTAGGCTGAGCAGTATGAAGGATTTGTTGATCGACCCACCAGGATAAATGGTGACTACATGGTTTCTTAAGCAGTGCCGTAGAAACTCATCAATTAACTACCAGGCTAATAGAGCTGGGAATAAGTCGTTGACTCACATGTATTGTGTATGTGTCTCTGTGATAATTTTCTGCATCATGGGGTTCTTGTTGTAATATGTCTTTCACAGATTTTCTGTTATCCTTTGTAGCCTTTTACTCATTTATTTACATGAAATGATGTATTTATCTTGTCAACTTTAGCCAGTATGTTGAGTGGGACAGAGATGGTATGCTTTTGCTCTCTTTCTCCTCCTGTTGTCTGCAGGAGACCGTCATGAATAGCTTTGTCCTGCTTTCAGCTATTTTTCATGTGAGCTGGGCTCTACTGTAATAACATATAGTGTCCTGTAAAGCTATGCTCCACCATCTTTTCCTGTCCATACTACCTCTTGCTTTCCTTCAAATGGTTGGTATAGCCATCCAGGTTTTCTGCCTTAGTAACCTGATGCTTTAGATTGAGTAACCTTGTGGGGAACATCAAAGATTTTTTTCCAGGGCTGTCACTTCATCTGAAAGTGTAGGACTACGATGCCACTTCATCAGAAAATGTAGAACTAGGATGCAACTTCATCAGAAAATGTAGAACTACGATGCAACCTCACCAGAAAAAGTAGAACTACGATGCAACCTCATGACCATATTCAGTTCTATGATGCCAAAGACTGGAAAAGTGAGAGGGAACAGCTGAGATCTGGCCAGTTCTGGGATGGGGGACGGCAGGAAGAGGTGGAGATAGATGGTATGGGGACATTGTATGGGAATGATTGTTACAGCAGCTGTCATGAGGGGAATTTGCTTTAAGTATTTGTGCAGTAGAACATGCTCACATACTTGAAGATGTTGCTTTGAACTTTGGAAACAAGGCAGGATCATTCGGTTTGATGATGGGGACATCAATTTGCTTTGGCTGTGCGTTTGTTCTTCTCTTCATGTGTCTTTCTTTCTTTCTTTTCCAAATAGGAAATAGCTTTTGTTTTTAAAAAGGCAAAGAAAAAATGTAAAGTAGTGGAAAGGATATATGTGCCCTGAGTGATAAAGGTTTCCCCATATCAGTCTAAAGTATATACTTGTCTAAGACTCTGAATCTGTGATAGTTATTTTTCATAGTTTGTCAATTGCATTGTCTTTGACTTTGAGTGCACGAACATGGTATGAAATAGATGTTGGGCACTTTACAGATGGAACTTGATTGCTTCTAGATGCAGGAAAACCATGACAGGTTTTGGGAAGTGCACACAGATCAAGAAAATTGTTTGGTTTATAATTTGGTCACTGATCCATTGAATTCGGCTGGAATGGTTTCATGAGTTGTTGAGGTTTGAAGTAAGATGAAATGTTTTCTTGTTTGCATTGGAATATTGCTTAGTGAAGAAGTCAGTTTCTTTTCCGACAAACCAAAAGATGACAGTTTTTTAATTTGTTTTCTTTCTCCCTCCCCCCCCCCCCCCCCCCCATGTCTCTCTCTCTCTTGGAGCTCTTTGCTTGTCAGCATGGTTGTGTATGTGTGCGTGTGCGTGTCTCTTTCTCTCTTGCTGCATGTTCCAGCACTGTGACGTCAGCATTATCCCCCTAATACTTCCTGCCCAAGAAACGGCTTCATATTTCATTGTGCCTCATCTGGAACTCCCTGCAGCTAGCATCCCATTCTTGTTGCAACTTCATGATGCCTACGCATGTTGATCATGTGAAGATCATGCCGTGTGTATGGTGACTGCTAGTTCAGTTGTGGATCCGTGGTACAGAAGCTGGCCACATTTGTATCCAACGACTCCATATGATACATGCTTATTGGCTAATGTCCTTTTTGAAGGAGATTATGGTGTCTGATGAGCAGGTGTGAGGCATTGCTTCCCAAAACTTCAAGAATAAGAAGACACTATGAAAATGACTTTAATCTTTTCTAGGTCAGATGCCAGATATTTTTGGTAATGTTTGTTTTGTGTTAGGAATTTCATAATTAGATTAAGCAGCACAGCATATATGTATATTGCAAGAAATGTATACAGCATCTCCTTTGCCAGAATGTTTCATTGTTGTGTTTTCTGAACTGTGTGACAAGCCATTTGATTGAGAAAAGCGTGTGAGACTCTTTGTCATTACACATTATTTACAATTGTCCCTGATATATATTTATATGCGTGAATATTTGATCATGTATTGGAATGTATTCAAAAGGACACATGAAGCCAGGGATATTTTAATGTTTAGTGTTGCAAAATGTGGAAAGGTTTCCATGTTTCTTGAGCTAGTTCGAAAATATATAACTATAAGCTTTTGTTTTTGCACTCTAGTGTGAACAAATAAAGACAGTGAAAGTTATACACTCCATAATTAATATGTTATGGAATGTGTGAATGAACATTATCCTGATTATGGCAGGATAATGTGTAGGCTGTTTTGGTTTCGTGTCTATATAAATATAAACATGCATTGCACAAATGTGACAAGTCTTTGGGTACCCTATGCAAGGGAGGCTACTTTCTTATGCAAGGGAGGTAACTCCACGTTACACTAGGTGCCACTCGCTGTTCCGAACTGTTGAATACTCAGTTTCTGTATCTTCAGATTTGAACACAAGTTTTCACCAAGTAACACCAGACTTGACTGATCATGATTTGTGGTGGCTCAACATTTGTGGTCCTTGTTGTGAGTGGAATAATGCCTCATTTGCTTAACCAACTCATGGAGGAACATAGAGGGGATATATATATAGCTAGAGGGTTTTGAAGGTCACTGTTGGTCTCTGTGTGTGAGCATGCCTATGAAATGGCACCATGAGTGTCCTTACAGGGGAAGTTCATTGTTTTCATTCAAATTTGCTGCAGAAGCAGGTTGGTGCTTTGTATTGCTATGCACCTGTCCTTGATTATGTGGTTGATTTCCTCTTCACCAGATGATGCTTAGCATGCAGCTGTTGGAGTTGCAACTCTCTCCACAAACTGAGTCCATGTCTGACAATGTTGCTCTTTTACCAAGCTGGCCTGAGTAAATCACGTCTTGTGATGGAGGCACATGTTGTTCAATCCCGGTCAATAAATATGTTATTCATGCTCTGTAAATTTCCTTTGAGCAAGCAGTCATCACATACAGTTGATGTTACATTATTTTTTCATAAATTTGAGGACTTCACCATCAGGGATTTATGTTGATGGCATACACACAATGAAGAGACTATTTTTGGATTAGTGTAGGTCATGTTGGCTAATGAACGAGAGATGGAGAAGCAAGAACCATCAATGCTGAGGGGATGTTTTAATTTTCTTATTGACTCATTAAATTTCTCATCTCAAGTTCACTGTGGAATCATGAAACCAGCTCCTCTGAAGGAGAGAATGGAATGTTTGCTTATTCTGAAATGCTGTTGTGAAAGGGATTGCTCTGTTGGTATATTAACATGGCATAGTCAGATTGTGCTGTTCTTCAGATACATGTTCTTTGCTTGTTATGGCTTTAAGCCAAACTGAAGAAAAAGATGTGATGGGATTGCTTGTGGAATTGATGGTATATGTTCTTTCTAAACCCCAATTCAGATTGACAGAAAAGGCTTAACAGTTATTGTAGTTAAGAATCTACAATGAAAGAGGTTATTTTCTACCTTTTGTTCCATATTTCCATTTCCACCTACTAGTCTGTTTTTCCAAATAATAAATGAATATTAAGGATTTCAAAAGTAGAGGGATAAGAATAAAACTGGTGCAATGTTGATTCTTGGAAATAAATATCTTATTCATTGAGGAAAAGCAAAACTTTAATTGATTGCTTTGTGCCAGGGAAAGATTGCAGATGTACACAACTGTTGTAATAGCAGTGAGATACAGCTTTGTGATTGTTCCTGTTGCCAGCTCGTTGTGTAGTCACCCATTACAGACAGTGCCTGTTGATCTTTCACCATGGGGGCTGATGATCTCAATATGTTATTGCTGTAAAGAAAAGAAATGACTTTTGTTTTAATAATCCATCTGGACATATGTGCATAATACCCTTTCATAGACTAGGGGTCAATGTAGATGTCATACTTTGTTTATGAATCCATATTTTTTGTAATTGCTCCAAATTGATAATACATGAATGTTTGATATTATAGATATGTGAACATCTGTCTTGAAGCAAAGACAGGAATAAAAATTTGAAATGGTTTTGTACTTTGGTACTAATGTTATCGTTTGGTAGCACTTGCTGAGCTCTACAGTTGCATAGACTGTAGAGGCCATCTTCCCAGGAACTGTGCGGGGGAAGAAAAAGGTCAGGGAGACAGTGGAAAAGATAGGAAGATAATGTGACGCCCACAAATGATCTTTCCTTTATTATTACATAATTATTATTTCCCTTTTTCTATTGCATAACTATGATCATGTGTGTGTGTGTGTTATATAAGGGTATGGGTAGCAGTTCTTGTGTTGAGGATGCATTTTTACATCCCACTGCACTGTTCAGCCTGTGCCTTTTTTCCCATCTGTAGCAGACGACGGTTTAGGCCTATTCTCAACAGGCACATTCTCTCCTCTTCTAATTCTATTACCTCCCCCTTACTTGCAGTGCCAGGGGCTGCACCCCTCCCCACCCCTTATCTGTTGAGAGATTGGAACCAGCTCTATTTCCCCAGGGGTTAATTTGTATGGGCGCCGGAATTTGACCCTGTTCTGTTCTTTGTTGAACTTGCTGAGGCGGAACGGGCAGCGTATGTCGTCACGGAATTGTGACGTGCAAGAAACGGATAAATCACGATTAACAGTCCTAAGCATATCTTGCGATTCTGCAAAGATAGTTGTGCCCGTACGTATTCCTTTGGATTTTGTCTTCATCTGCCTAGGAGTTGCGATTTGAGATGGTACGGTGAGGAAACTAGGAACGACCAACCAAGGAGTGACGCTGACATATGTGTAGCAGAGCAAGCCTAATGCACTGGTGGGAGCAGTCCTGAGGTTGGTTATAATAAAGAGAAGAAATGATGCAGTGAGCGCGGTTGTCCCTCTACTCTCGCTTCTTCTCGTCTCTTTCTGTCGACCATCTGGTCACAATAACATCAAAGAGTGGACTGACTTGTCCTTCAGCAGTGCGCAGAGGGCATCAGAGGACAAAAGAAGTTGGCAAGAACATGTCGGAAGATCAGCAGTGGTGCTCCAACAACCTTGTCAAGAGTCACGGGAGTAGTTGTGGTAGTAGTAGTTTCTGTAGTAGTAGTTTTTGTAGTAGTAGTAGTAGTAGTAGTAGTAAAAGTGACTGGGCTTGAGGTCTTTATGGTCTCTTTCACGGCTTTCTTAGATGTGGTCCCTGTCGCAGTACAAATATGTCTGCAAAAGATTCTGTAAGTGAGATTTCGAGGCACTTGGGACCAGCGTGCACTTGGGAGGCAACTGCTTCAGACCGACACACCTCCAGACTAGAGGAGTCTCTCTCAGTTCCAGAGGAGCCTAGAGGAGCGGACGTACGACAAGCGTCACAGAGGAAGGCCCAGTTCCAGAAGAGCCTAGTGGAGTGGACGTATGACAAGCGTAACAGAGGAAGGCCCAGTTCCAGAGGAGCCTAGTGGAGTGGACGTATGACAAGCGTAACAGAGGAAGGCCCAGTTCCAGAGGAGCCTAGAGGAGTGGACGTATGACAAGCGTCACAGAGGAAGGTCCAGTTCCAGAAGAGCCTAGTGGAGTGGACGTATGACAAGCGTAACAGAGGAAGGCCCAGCTCCAGAGAAGCCTAGAGGAGTGGACGTACGACAAGCGTCACAGAGGAACGCCCAGTTCCAGAGGAGCCTAGACGTATGACAAGCGTAACAGAGGAAGGCTCAGTTCCAGAGGAGCCTAGTGGAGTAGACGTATGACAAGCGTCACAGAGGAAGGTCCAGTTCCAGAAGAGCCTAGTGGAGTGGACGTATGACAAGCGTAACAGAGGAAGGCTCAGTTCCAGAGGAGCCTAGAGGAGTGGACGTATGACAAGCGTCACAGAGGAAGGTCCAGTTCCAGAAGAGCCTAGTGGAGTGGACGTATGACAGGCGTCACAGAGGAAGGCCCAGCTCCAGAGGAGCTTAGTGGAGTGGACGTATGACAGGCGTCACAGAGGAAGGCCCAGTTCCAGAAGAGCCTAGTGGAGTGGACGTATGACAGGCGTCACAGAGGAAGGTCCAGTTCCAGAAGAGCCTAGTGGAGTGGACGTATGACAGGCGTCACAGAGGAAGGCCCAGCTCCAGAGGAGCCTAGAGGAGTGGACGAATGACAAGCGTCCCTGGAGGAAGGCCCAGCTCCAGAGGAGCCTAGTGGAGTGGACGTATGACAGGCGTCACAGAGGAAGGCCCAGCTTCAGAGGAGCCTAGAGGAGTGGACGTTTGACAAGCGTCCCGGGAGGAAGGCCCAGCTCCAGAGGAGCCTAGAGGAGTGGACGTATGACAAGCGTCCCGGGAGGAAGGCCCAGCTCCAGAGGAGCTTAGTGGAGTGGACGTATGACAAGCGTCACAGAGGAAGGCCCAGCTCCAGAGGAGCCTAGAGGAGTGGACGTTTGACAAGCGTCCCTGGAGGAAGGCCCAGCTCCAGAGGATCCTAGAGGAGTGGACGTATGACAAGCGTCACAGAGGAACGCCCAGTTCCAGAGGAGCCTAGTGGAGTGGACGTATGACAAGCGTCACAGAGGAAGGCCCAGTTCCAGAGGAGCCTAGTGGAGTGGACGTATGACAGGCGTCACAGAGGAAGGCCCAGCTCCAGAGGAGCCTAGTGGAGTGGACGTATGACAGGCGTCACAGAGGAAGGCCAAGCTCCAGAGGAGCTTAGTGGAGTGGACGTATGACAGGCGTCACAGAGGAAGGCCCAGCTCCAGAGGAGCCTAGTGGAGTGGACGTATGACAGGCGTCACAGAGGAAGGCCCAGCTCCAGAGGGGCCCAGTGGAGTGGACGTATGACAGGCGTCACAGAGGAAGGCCCAGCTCCAGAGGAGCCCAGTGGAGTGGACGTATGACAAGCGTCCCTGGAGGAAGGCCCAGGCCCAGGCGAAAAGACCAGCTTCAACCTTCAAATGCAGACGCCGTAGCTTGGATTGCCATTCCTGCCTTGGACTCCTTAAGTCACAGCAGTCGCTGCCTTAGGGACTGGACTGACAGCAGGAGTAGTAGCAGTAGTATAAGTAGTAGCAACAGTAGTAGTAGTAGCAGCAGCAGCAGCAGCAGCAGTAGTAGTAGTAGCATTTGTAATAACAGTAGTAGTATTTAAAGTAGTAGCAGTAATAGTATAAGTATTTGTGGTAGTAACAGTAGCAGTAGTATTTGTAGTATTAACCAGTAGTAGTAGTAGTAGTATAGTAGCTGGAGGAGTCTGTCAATCCTGGAGGACCAAGGATCTACTACTACTACTACTACTGCTACTACTACTACTACAACAAAAACTACTACTTCTTCTTCTACTGCTGCTGCTGCTACTTCTGCTACTACTACTACTACTACTACTACTACTACTACTTCTGCTACTAGTACTACTGCCACCACCACCACTACTACACGTATTAGGTCGTCTTTAGTAGTTCCAGTTGTAAGTGAAATGCGATGAATGGTTGGATTTGCATCCCCCTGAATTCTGCAAAGTTACTTTTTGTTATCTTGTTCAGTCCCTATGCAAATCTGGGTGGCCTCCTTGGCTGTACTCAGCCTCTTGGCTGAACTTCTGGAGTAAGCCTCGAAGCAGTCAAGGGTTCCAGCTGATGAAGGGAGATGGGGGACATCAAGCAGATCTAGCCACACGGAATATGTTTTGGAGTGTACAGCTTACAGGGTACGGCGAAATTAGCGTTACATAACTTTGGTGCTCTATGCAGAAGCGATTTACGCATGATGATTGCGTTTGCCAGTGCCCTCCTCACAGGTACAGGACACAGTGCCAGTCGCAGTTTAAAGCCAAAACTGAGAATCAGCTGCAGCATAGTTGCCACGCAGCAGGCGAAGCGTGAACTTGTTGCTGAGCGCCTCCGCGCGGTCGAGTCGACAGTCAGATCTGTGCAGCTCTGTGTGTCAGCAGATTGCAGATCAAGCGAGTCGGGGACCATTCTGTGAACCCGAGTCAGTAGTGACTCTGGCGCAGTTCGCAATGAATGCGAAGTAGGCTTGACCCTTCGCATTACAGCATTGTGCCAAAAATAGTTCGTTCTGGATACTATTTTTTCCACTTTTTACAGAAATCATTCAGATGTCAAAACTTGTTTCCATTTCAACACAAACATTTTATGTTATCGAACAAACGCTTCTTTATTGCCTCAACAAGCGTAATTTATTAGTTTTGTGCAAAATAGTCATAGAACTACTTTAACGGCGTATGACAGGGAGCAGAGTGCTATCCCATAAGCCTCTCGTGTGACCTTATGAATATTTCGGACGGATTAGTTCCATCTCGTGATATGATCTGTGTTAGAGACTGTTTCGCCCGCAGGCGAAGTCTCTATTGGACTAGAATGGTCAGGGACATGTTCGCAGAGCGTGGCAATGTTGAGCGGAAGGCAGGACAACGAAGGAAGCGGGAGAAGAGAACCGAAGAGGTGGTGGCCGCTGTAAAGGCTTTGGTTGAACTCCATCCCCGGCAGTCCATCAGGAAGCTGGCGAAGCAGTTTGGCATGCATGAGCGCACTCATTCTGTAAACCCGAGTATTGAGTACTTTTGCCGGTAGGCGAAATCTCTAGTTTACTAGAATGGAGCGCACTATGCGTCACGTGATCAGAGATGACCTGCACGTGAAGTCGAGAGCAGTGATCACCAAGAACAGGATCACGTAGGCGCAAAAGATCACGAGAGTAGATCATGCCAGGAAGATTCTGAACTGGATGAAGAAGCCAGAAAATGCCAAGAAAACGCAAAAGCTGCTGGTGAAGGAACTCGGCAGCATCTGGCCCAAGGACATGTGGCCGCCATCGTCTCCGAACCTCAGCCCGCTCGACTATTCATTCCATATGGGAGCTTGTGGAGTCCGAGGCCTGCGCAAGTGGCCACCTGAATGTGAATGGCCTGTGAGCAGCAGTCACGACGCAGGGGGCGGCATTGTCCGAAGATGATGTCCGAGCAGCGTGCGGTTCCTACCGGAAGCGTATGGAGGCGTTGTGAAGGCTGGTGGTGACTACAGTTGTGAAGGCTGGTGGTGACTACAGTTGTGAAGGCTGGTGGTGACTACAGTTGTGAAGGCTGGTGGTGACTACAGTTGTGAAGGCTGGTGGTGACTACAGTTGTGAAGGCTGGTGGTGACTACAGTTGTGAAGGCTGGTGGTGACTACAGTTGTGAAGGCTGGTGGTGACTACAGTTGTGAAGGCTGGTGGTGACTACATGGAATAACTGCTGCTTGCTTGTCTGAACTGCTGTACTTTTTTGAACAGTACGTTCAATGTGTGTGAACTCGGAGAAATCCATCTTCTAATGACATACTCACGCGTAACGGAAATTTCGCCGCACCTGTATACATGTCCGTTGTACTTTACATCTTATAGCAGAGTCATATATAGACAGCGCCAATACCTCAATTTCTTGAAAGAATGTGTAAAAATTTGCGATGACTCAACATATATTTGTCCTTCACTGTCAAAGGTGGCCACAACGTCACGCCTACAACTGACAGCGAAGGCGTTTCATCTCTGATTGCTATCAACGTGACTCAAAGCAATTTCACGTGAAATATGTTGGTGCACCTTCAACCGCCTCTGTGGCCGAATCACTGATGAAATGCTGTAATGCCTGTTCAAAAATGCTAAGTTCCTCTAGAAAGAAAACACGAAACAAAAAGCAGACGGACACCAGGGCTCATTGTAGACATTCAATTTTATTTTTTCACAAAGAAAGGGCCATAGCTGGTTACACGCCGAGCTGAACTGCGCTGGCAGTATATATTATCACAAGTTTCATCACACAGATCTACCAACAAGGAGGACAATGCTGCAATGTCTATTATCTCTGTCCTAGCACGATGGTCGAAGGAACACAAGGAGTAGGCAGGAGAATACATGGATGACCACTGGGAAGCAGGAACGAGGCAAACTACGTGGAGTGTCTGTCTCTTCTCAAATATATTGCGACACTTACGTCTGTAGACTGTACCATATATTGCTCTCTTCGTGTCTATTTTGATTGATTTGCTCAACCGTCTGCATAATAATTTCATCGCAGTTTGTGTGGCGCTGCCACTGTCCGTCCGTCCGTCCATCCGTCCGTCCGTCCGTCCGTCTGTCTGTCTGTCTGTCTGTCTGTCTGTCTGTCTGTGTGTCTGTCTGTCTGTCTGTCTGTCTGTCTGTCTGTGTGTGTGTCTGTCTGTCTGTCTGTCTGTCTGTCTGTCTGTCTGTCTGTGTGTCTGTCTGTCTGTCTGTCTGTGTGTCTGTCTGTCTGTCTGTCTGTGTGTCTACCTATCTGTCTGTCTGTCTGTCTGTCTGTGTGTCTGTCTGTCTGTGTGTCTGTCTGTCTGTGTGTGTGTGAGAGAGAGAGAGATAAAGAGAGAGAGAGAGAGAGATTCTCTCTCTCTCGGCCTCTGTGTGTGTGTGTGCGCGCGCGCGCGCTCGTCCGTACGCGAATATATGCATGTATCATTGTGTCCGCTTGATTGTATCCGACTGCCATCCGGTCAGTCCATCTGTCGGTCTGTTAATTCAGTCGTTCAGTCCGTCTGTACTCTCCGTCCCCGCTTCCAGTCCCCCACCCACCCTTCTCTTTCTCATACATGCACGCACGCACAGAAACACACACACACACACACACACACACACACACACACACACACACACACACACACACACACACACAGAGGCATGGACACGAATACGGGCATCTGATCATGAATTAAGCACTCCACCAGTCACAAATATGAGGTATGTGAATGTTCTACCACAGGATCACCATCAGTTTTCTGTCTACAGGTACACAGTACAAAGGACACAGCGTACACACAGGCGCGGCCTTGCAAGCTGTCCTCGAGAACTGCCAGACAGCTTTCTCAGCAGATTCGTATCCAAATACTGAAGCTCTCTTGCAATCCTGTGAAAAGTTTGTACTCCACACAAAAAAGTTAACACTGAGTTAACACTGAGTTACATGAACACCATGCTTCAAGCCTTTGTTGGCAATTCGTGATAGCCATAACTTCACTGTTAGAGACAAGCCTCGAATGACAGTGGCCAAAATACTGCGCTCGAAGGCAGTTTCATTGCTAGCAACCAATCCTGGTTTGGCCATGGTCTCTCTTGTTTCGCTGGAAGAAATCGTATGCCAAACGGTGTCCAAGTGGAAGTTACCAAAGAAAATTCCACGTCAGTGATGTTTTCTTTTTGGTCTAGCTAGGTAGAAGTATACTGCTAGTCGCGCCATCGCTCAGAACTTCCTGTAACAATGCTTTGATCAGGTGACAGTTTTCATGCTTCATCAAAACACTGTGTCCTTGTGGGGCATCCGCACTTGCGCTTTGGATGATTGTTTCCGCTCCAAAGTCTGAGCCGAGGTAGAAAGATTCCGGCGTGACAGAAACAGAACTGACCAGCGACCAACGGGCATATTGTGTCCATGTTCACCTCCGTTGCCATCGCCGTATCCAAGGCCGAGGCATCACGTCTTTATGTATGCATGCAAGATGTTCGTCATACATGGTGCTAGAGAACGACCCCACCCCCACTTTTGGGGGGAAGGCCACGGTGTATTTGGTCAACAGATGAACAAGTGGCTAGACACGGATCAGATGATACATGGAGATGTATAGATGGTCTTCTAGGGGAGAGGATGGATGGTCATTGGTTGGATGGATAGATGGATGGAAGGGTGGATAGAAGGGTGGATGAATGGTTGGTTGGTTGATGGATAGGTGGATGGATGTGTGAATGGGAGGATAGATGGATGGATGCAAGAAATGAAGGAAAGCAAGAAATGAAGGATGGATGGCTGAAGACAGGTAAGGAAGGTGGAAGGATGAATGGATGGAAGGTTAGGTGGATGGATGCAGAGGCGGATCAGTTCATTTGGGGGGGGGGGGGGTGTTCCAAACTTTTTTTTAGCAAGGGGGGGGGGGGTTTGACTATGAAGGCGCAAAGCGCTAAACCTACATTACAAAGCGGGGAGGGGGGGGGGGGGGGGGGGAGAGAGATAAGGCTCAAAACGGTGCAATCTGGTGCATTCCGATGATGATCATTGCCAGTTTCAGGCAGCAAATTTTGTTACTGAAAAACATTTTTTTTTTTGGGGGGGGGGGGGGGGGGACGGGAGGCTGTTGGGGGGGGGGGGGTTGCGGAAACCCCGGCCCCCCCCCCCCCCTCGTCCGCCCCTGGATGGATGGATGGATGGATGGATGCAAGAAAGGAAGGGTGGATGGATGGATGGAAGCAAGAATGGATGGATGGATGGATGGATGGATGCAAGAAAGGAAGGGTGGATGGATGGATGGAAGCAAGAAAGATTGGATGGAAGCAAGAATAGAAGGATGGATGAATGAAGAAAGAAAGAATGGATGGATGGATGGAAGGATTGATGGATGGAAGGAAGAGTGGATGGATGGATGCAAGAAAGGAAGGGTGGATGGATGATGGAAGCAAGAATGGATGGATGGATGGATGGATGGATGCAAGAAAGGAAGGGTGGATGGATGGATGGAAGCAAGAAAGATTGGATGGAAGCAAGAATAGAAGGATGGATGAATGAAGAAAGAAAGAATGGATGGATGGATGGAAGGATTGATGGATGGAAGGAAGAGTGGATGGATGGATGCAAGAAAGGAAGGGTGGATGGATGATGGAAGCAAGAATGGATGGATGGATGGATGGATGGATGCAAGAAAGGAAGGGTGGATGGATGGATGGAAGCAAGAAAGATTGGATGGAAGCAAGAATAGAAGGATGGATGAATGAAGAAAGAAAGAATGGATGGATGGATGGAAGGTTGGAAGGATGGATGGATGGAAGGAAGAGTGGATGGATGGATGCAAGAAAGGAAGGGTGGATGGATGATGGAAGCAAGAATGGATGGATGGATGGATGGATTGTGAAGAGGGATGAAATGTGTGAAGCTGGGGGTCGTTTTTCTGAGACGGCTTGCTGAAGCAAAGAAAGTAGCGTTTGCCTCGACAATGTCTCCATGCATAAGGCGGACAAAGGCTTACAAAACCTTTCGAATTCTGCATTTCGAGTTATTAAAAGAAAAAGAAGATGCAGTTTCAGTCATGACTTAGTAATGGCAAGATTTCTTGGGAGTACAATATGCAGAGAGCAGAGATAGACACAGCGGGGATGCCCGGCAAATGAGAATGTCGTTCGCAGATTTGAACAGACCTAAATATGCACCGTCTCTAAATCACATGAAATTTCATTTGATTCGACACGCAGGATGAAAAAGAATGAAATATTGTAATAGTTTTTGCCATGACACTCAAAAATCGTCCTGGCTGATCGAAATATGAAGAGAGCATAACTTGTCGGATGTTATGTTCTGACACTTGTGGTTGTTCATCCTGATGACTGAGAACTTCCTAATTCTGCCACAAGGAGAAAAGCAATACAATCACTACAAAGCACAGCCACAAAGTCATACACTGCAACGAAAGTATTACAAGGTTCCAACTTAAAAGACAGATAACCTGTCTATTAGACTTCACAGTCCCTCTTCATCCAAAAATAGCATATGTTTTTCTGTTTTGCAACTGGGGGGGGGGGGGGGGGGAGGGGCGGACAAGAAAAAAAAGAACCTCCACATTTAAGTCCTGAGACTGGTTATTGTTGAAGAGCATAAACAAATGCGAGCAACATCTCAGTTTCTGTACAGACACCACGGCTGTAGGAACGAATCCATCACAACAGGTTATATAGGGTACAGTATAGTCAATGTCGTCTGAACTCAGTCATTGCTCTTCAATCCAGTGTTTACCTCAAGCTCATTCCCAACAGCAGATAGAAGGCAACCATATTCACCACCATATTCAAGGGGACAGAGTCAGCGTTTCGCTCGTTCCTTTACTCTCTTTTTTTAATACACATTTTGCACAACTGACCTAATGGAGAAATTTATCTTCGCGGCCCTCTTTACAACATTCCTGGGTAAGGCTTCCTTCCCTTCTGAGGGAAAGCAGACTCTTTCCTCCGTGCATCTGTTCTTTATCAAGCCTTCTTAGTAAAATTCAACTCGTAACTGTGGTCCGTGTCGCGTTCAAAAGCGTTCTATCAACCACATTTTCATCGGCATTCTCTTTCTGGTGTGTTCTATCGTTTGCTGCAGTCATCCTGCCAACCCCATCAGTGTTCCTCGGGTGCTCAATGCACGTAGGCTGCTTCCCAATCAAATGCGTCCCTAATGTTTCATGAATACTGATGGTAGAGAACACAGCTGACTCATATTTTCACATCCACAAATTGCCTACAAATTGCATCATTGTCGCTGTCTATCGATCTTCGCGTGAATTTCTCCACATCTTAGTCTTGCTGGTAATACAAGGCCTGTCGCTCGGAGATGCAGATACGTACATGTACACGTCTAATGCACAGTTTAATGCCTAATTTAATGCACAATTTAATGCCCAATTTAATCTCACAGAAATATTCAGCAGCAGGTTTCATGTGCACATCGCATTGTATAACGCCTTTACCACTACACGTATTTAACATAGGGAGATCTACAATGTTACAGCTAGGAATGAGTGATATTATTTCATTCTAAATGCTTCCAGAGATATTCTTATAAGCAATCAGTCGCTTCATTGAAAATGGCTCCATTCAGATAATTTATTCATGACAAAAACCTGGTTAAAAGTAAATAAAAGGAAGCAATAATTTTCTCTTCAATACCGGGTACTTGTACTGAAATGATTCACGTGTATTCATACGAAGTATTGATCGAAATGCCCAGTGGTGTGGGATAAAGTGTAAAGTGGCTTGAACCCCAGACATGAGTGAGAGGTCGCTATGTAAATTCAATATTTTATTCGTTAAAAAAAAAAACTTTACTCAGCTTTAATTGTGTCGTCTAATGTTAACACACCTTTTTTCTTCACAATCCACACTATGTTGTCGAGACCTGATGCAGTCTGTGTAATCATCATAACCTTTTTTTTCTTCTATATGTTAAGGTGAGCAGATGAAAAGAATTGGTACGCCCAAAGTGGTATCAAAGCAAAGTTTCCAATAGCAGTTTTAAACACGTACTTGCTCAGCCAACAGTCACGGAGCGAATGAAAAAAAGAGGTAAAAACCAAACTTGTTGTAAGGACATTTCATCTTCGAGCATAATGTCGCGTCTCGTGAGTAGGGTATGCAAACTGAATGGTGTGCTCTTTCAGAGAGAGTGCAATTACAGTGCCGTATACATGTAAACTGACCTGCATGCTGCCTGCAAAAGTTGTCTTTGCGATCATCGTGCCTGCAATATACTTCGAAGCTTATAAGAACTGCTCTTTTCAGCTTACATCTGCGGACTAGCCTGAACACAATGTCAGCTGATCACGCACACAATGCGTTACATCAGGTCCTATACAAGTCGTCACTAGGCCTTCCCGAAGTATACTTAGTTCCGCACACCTTGAACAATCATTTCCTTTTCATTCCACGTACGAGCAAGCTGTGCATTTCTATGCTTTTTCATTATCCGAGCTCGTAGCCTTGACGACCAGCTGGAGAAAGGTATTGGTTGTTTTTTTTTTACCTTCTAGAGTCTCTTGCTTTCCCAGGCACCCTCTCAATGCTTACGCCATGCATGCAGCCCCACTTAACAATGCTTCCTATCTGGCCGGAGACGTGGCGTCAGAAATGCCGTCCTCCTTCGCATAATCGATCTGGAAGCATTGGAGCGTCTTCGTCTCCACGCACACGGGAGGGCTTTATAGGCTTGCCTCGTTGCCATGGATACTTCGCAGTTCCTTAGCCATTTGACGACTTCCGGTAGAGCCTCAAGAGCCTTCGCTTGCCGTACACGGTCTGCGACGTATTTCGATGCCTTTCCTCTTGACGACGAAGATATCTCTCAGGCTCGTGTTGCTTAATGGTTCCCGTGGCCTGCCATCCTGTATTGCACGTGACCCACCGTCTCTCCTATCCACTGCATATTAGGCAGTATTAGCTAGGATTGTTTAGGCTCTACTTTGCGTTGTTGCTCGAAACACGCTGGATCTTCTGGATCTCGGAAGGTGAGCTACCGGGACGTCAATCCTTCTCTGCTGCAGACATGAGACATTTTCTTTCACTGGCAACAACAATTGGACGTCAGTCCTACTCCCTCGAAAAATTCCACACTGATTCCTCACAGACTCGGACGAGCACGTCGTCATAACTTGGTCTCCATAGAATCTGTGGGCTGGGGCGGCAGCTGACAGCACGTCTCCCACTGTGCTGCCGACCCCCCCTCTCCTTGACCTCGTCCTCCGCACCCGCCCCGGGACCTGGGAGGGTCGGGCCAGGCGAAGACAGTCTCGCCAGGGGAGGCCAGCAGGGGGTCGTCTGAAGAAGTGGAACTGAGTGAGGTGTTGCTGTCCTGGCGACGAAGACACGAGCTCCGCCCGCTGCTGCCCCGGGGGGTGGTGTTCTGGATGGTGACGGTGGGGGTCACAGGGATAGGCACGGGGGAGGGGCTACGCTGGAGGGCAAAAGGTGAGGAAGGTGAGGCGGCCTCAGGAAAGGGCTTGACCTCCAGAGAGCAGGGAGGAGACGAGGGACCCTCAGCCGCAGAGCCCGCCGAGGGGGCCAGAGTGATGGTCACAGGGGGTGGGGGAGTACAATGTCTGCTGAAGTGGGAGGGTGAGAGAGCCGCCAGTAGCTCTCCTTCCCCCATGCAAGGGTACAGAGTCAAGGGGGGTGGGGTGCACCCTTTGGCCCCAAGGCGGGGTTTCAGGCAAGGCGATGGGAAGCGGTCCCCAGGGGATGGGGGGATGGGGAGGAGCACTGCGGTTGGGGACGGGGAGGGGGAGCGGCTGCTTCCTGGAGACACCTTCAGGCAGCTCCGTCTCTTTGTCCCATCTTCTCCGTTGATACAGACCTCGCCTTCCTTGTCACTGCCCTTCCTATCGCCCTTCAAACTGCCTCCACCACTCCTGCTCCTGGTCTTAGTCTTCACTCCTGCACCCAGAACCTCTGGTTCCTGCTTCCTGAACCTCACCCCAAGGTCCTTCTTGGAGGGCTTGGCCTCAGGGCACGGGTAGGGGGTGATGATCCAGGTGGGGGAGCGAGGGGGAAGGATGGGCAAGCTCTTGTTCCACACGTCTGTGGGGACGAGGAGGGAGTTGGGGGCGGGGGAAGGGGGTAGGTGGGTGAGGGGGCAAGAGCCGCAGCTGTGGGTGTAGCCCGCAGCCGAAATAAGTCCAGGCTGCACCTGTAGGATGATGCCCGACAGGTCGCCCATACTGCGTGAGGTCAGAGGTTGCTCCTGCACCCACACGGCCGTAGCCCTTGCTGGATCCGCTTCTGCCTTGGGGAGCGTCACCACTGAAGGAATTCTCTGCGCGTAGGACTCCTGCCCCTCTTCCATGGCCCTGATCACCACCAAGGGTCGCATGGGTCCCTTGGGTGACCCGCCACCTCTCGTCTCTGAAGCTCGGTTCCCATTTATTCCTCCCGCAGACAACGTCTGTTGGTGACCTTGAAGTTGCCTACTTTTCTGTCCTCCTCCTCCTCCTCCTCCTCCTCCTCCTCCTCCTCCTCCTCCTCCTCCTCCTCCTCCTCCAGGGATGCTCTCCCCTGACCCTCCCAGGCCGGACACCAGAGGGGGCAGGGAACAGCTGGGGTCAAGGCTGGACACAGCTACGTCATGCACGTACTGACACAACGTCTGCGTCACGCTTGACGGCACTCGACCGCGCAGGATCTTGCGCTCGCGTCGCGCGGCTGCATGGCGCTTGGCCAGGCGGATGGCGGCTTTTCGACACTTGGTTCTGTAGGTGACGTAGATGATGAGGCAGCCCAAGATGCCGCCCAGGACTGCAGCGGTGTGCAGCCCCTGCTCCGGGTCGTAGCTCTGGTAGAACTGCTCGGCCGTCATCTGGGTGGTGGTGGTGGGGGTGTCTCTGCCGCTGCTGCTGGCGTTGGAGGGGCGCGCTGAGTGGGGGGCGGGACCGGCGTTGGGAGGGGAGGAGGTGGGCACGTCGTACATAGGGGCCAGGCTGGGGTCCGTGGCATTGTCTCTCTCCGCCGCGGCCGTCGCCACAGACCCGCCACCGCTCATCACGTCATGGGTCTGTGAAGACAGCAAAAGGTCACGCATAGTCAGGGAGTAAAGGAGTAAATAAGTGGATAAATGAATGAATAGATGAATGAATGAATGAATGAATGAATGAATGAATGAATGAATGAATGAACAACGAGGAATACATGAAAACGGAAGGAAAGGAATACGTAAATGGACGCCACAATCTTTACGTCGTGAGTCTGAGACCACTAAATGCAACGTCGAATGAGTTAAGGGCGAAATAAATGATTGAAGGAAGCAATACATTAATAGAGATAGAGATATCACACCAGTTTTTTACTTCAAGGAACACATCATGGTGTCATATCGAATGGCACGGGAACTTTTTCAACGAAAAAAAGCAACCCGGGTTCAACTGTAGACAATTTTGTCGAAAATGTTAGACCTCGATTCATTTCGATCAATTCAAGGGACATAACTCATAAAGCGTACGTATACGGTGAAGGGACATAATTCATAGAGTACGTGTACGTATACTGCAAGCGAAAAAAAAAATGTTCGGCGGTGTATGTCCTGAAATACCCAATACACCGACTTCTCTCTATATATAAATGAACACTCGAACAAAAAATACTTCCGTGTACGTACAGTTGTCCATTCTCGAACCCTGAGAAGCACATTACAGGCATTGTTATCTCCGAACACCAGCCCAACTCGCTCTGTTTCCGCCATTTTGGATCATCCGGGTCAATGCAGCGGGAAGGATTGAGGGAGCTCCAGACCTCCCTCGGCCACCCACTTTCACGGCGAGTGCGTCCTTATGAGCGAAGTACGTAGGAAACGCCTAGCCCTCGCGATTCTCTCGAGATTTTGGGCCAACAAACGCGCCCTTTTATGTGGGAAGGGGCGCTACTCTCACTGCGATTTCACTTTCTTTCCTCATTATGCTTAGCAGCATCCTGTGCATCGACAAGAGTATTAGCAGCAAAAAAAAATCGTACAAAAGTCACGTTTCAGGCACAAATCGATACGAATTAAAACTTCAGACAAGAAACTGAAAATCTGTGATTTCCGGAGATGTTCTTTTCCCGCCGCTTTCACTGTGTTGTGATTTCGATGTCCTTTGATGCCAGCCATTCACGGAATTAACGACAGTGAGTAATCAGGTCTGCCGGCGTTGAAGTACATCAGTCATCGCCCTACAAACTCAGCATAAGCAGGTGTGTGTGTGTGTGTGTGTGTGTATGTGTGTGTGTGTATGTGTGTGTATGTGTTTGTGTGTGTGTATGTGTGTGTGTGTGTATGTCTGTCTGTGTGTGTGTGTGTGTGTGTGTGTGTGTGCGTGTATGTGTATGCGTGTGCGAGAGTGTGTGTGTGCGTGCATGTGTGTCTGTGTGCATGTGTGTCTGTGTGCATGTGTTTGTGTGTATGTGTCTGTGTGAGTGCGCGCGTGTGCGCGCGCGCATGTGTGTGCGTGTGTGTGTGTCTGTGTGCATGCGTCTGTGCGTCTGTGAGTGCGCGCACGCGCGCGTGTGTGTCTGTGTGTGTGCGTCTGTTTGTGTGTGTGTGTGCATGTGTTAGTGTGTGTGTGTGTTTGTGTGTGTGTGTGTGTGTGTGTGTGTGCGCGCGCGAATGCGCGCCAGTGCGAGTGTGTCCACCTTGGTATGTGCGTGCTCGATACATTTGTGTGCATAAATGATTTTGTGTGGGTACCAATCACCATAAAACCAACTCGAAGAGTGAAATTGTGATAGACACATTCACTCGCTCAGGGGTGCAACACGTTATGCCCCGTAAAGAATGCATGGACTTAATTGTAAAATTGCCGTTGTATTTCAATCATGACTTCCGTGAGCCATCTAGGGGTATAGATTAACCGTGGCTACGCGTCCATTGACAGTGACCGTACATTGGGAAACGTAAATAGGTAAAGCAGAATGATTTTTGAAAAGATGGAAGGAAGGAAGTTTTATGGTTTATCAGCCTTAGTGGGCTATGTACGACCATTGGTCGCAAAAATCACTGAAGTGCGTTAGAGTACTAGCAAGTCAAGTCATGATTTCCTGAGTAATTTGCCTTTTACGAACTGCACAGGGAGACAGATGGGCCAATGCTGGCCACCAGCACACAGGGAGACAGATGGGCCAATACTGGCCACCAGCGCACAGGGAGACAGATGGGCCAATGCTTGCCACCAGCACACAGGGAGACAGATGGGCCAATACTGGCCACCAGCGCACAGGGAGACAGATGGGCCAATGCTGGCCACCAGCACACAGGGAGACAGATGGGCCAATACTGACCACCAGCACACAGAGAGACAGATGGGCCAATGCTTGCCACCAGCACACAGGGAGACAGATGGGCCAATACTGGCCACCAGCGCACAGGGAGACAGATGGGCCAATGCTTGCCACCAGCACACAGGGAGACAGATGGGCCAATACTGGCCACCAGCGCACAGGGAGACAGATGGGCCAATGCTGGCCACCAGCACACAGGGAGACAGATGGGCCAATGCTGGCCACCAGCACACAGGGAGACAGATGGGCCAATACTGACCACCAGCACACAGGGAGACAGATGGGCCAATGCTTGCCACCAGCACACAGGGAGACAGATGGGCCAATACTGGCCACCAGCGCACAGAGAGACAGATGGGCCAATGCTTGCCACCAGCACACAGGGAGACAGATGGGCCAAAACTTGCCACCAGCACACAGGGAGACAGATGGGCCAATACTGGCCACCAGCGCACAGGGAGACAGATGGGCCAATGCTGGCCACCAGCACACAGGGAGACAGATGGGCCAATGCTGGCCATCAGCACACAGGGAGACAGATGGGCCAATGCTGGCCACCAGCACACAGGGAGACAGATGGGCCAATGCTGGCCACCAGCACACAGGGAGACAGCTGGGCCAATACTGGCCACCAGCGCACAGGGAGACAGATGGGCCAATGCTGGCCACCAGCGCACAGGGAGACAGATGGGCCAATGCTGGCCACCAGCGCACAGGGAGACAGATGGGTCAATGCTGGCCACCAGCACACAGGGAGACAGATGGGCCAATGCTGGCCACCAGCACACAGGGAGACAGATGGGCCAATGCTGGCCACCAGCACACAGGGAGACAGATGGGCCAATACTGGCCACCAGCACACAGGGAGACAGATGGGCCAATGCTGGCCACCAGCGCACAGGGAGACAGATGGGCCAATACTGGCCACCAGCACACAGGGAGACAGATGGGCCAATGCTTGCCACCAGCGCACAGGGAGACAGATGGGCCAATACTGGCCACCAGCACACAGGGAGACAGATGGGCCAATGCTGGCCACCAGCACACAGGGAGACAGATGGGCCAATACTGGCCACCAGCACACAGGGAGACAGATGGGCCAATGCTTGCCACCAGCACACAGGGAGACAGATGGGCCAATACTGGCCACCAGCACACAGGGAGACAGATGGGCCAATACTTGCCACCAGCGCACAGGGAGACAGATGGGTCAATGCTGGCCACCAGCACACAGGGAGACAGTGGGGCAATACTTGCCACCAGCACACAGGGAGACAGATGGGCAATACTGGCCACCAGCACACAGGGAGACAGATGGTCCAATGCTGGCCACCAGCACACAGGGAGACAGTGGGGCAATACTGGCCACCAGCACACAGGGAGACAGATGGGCCAATGCTTGCCACCAGCACACAGGGAGACAGATGGGTCAATGCTGGCCACCAGCGCACAGAGAGACAGATGGGCCAATGCTGGCCACCAGCGCACAGAGAGACAGATGGGCCAATTCTTGCCACCAGCACACAGGGAGACAGATGGGCCAATGCTGGCCACCAGCACACAGGGAGACAGATGGGCCAATGCTGGCCACCAGCACACAGGGAGACAGATGGGCCAATACTGGCCACCAGCACACAGGGAGACAGATGGGCCAATGCTGGCCACCAGCACACAGGGAGACAGATGGGCCAATGCTGGCCACCAGCACACAGGGAGACAGATGGGCCAATGCTGGCCACCAGCACACAGGGAGACAGATGGGTCAATGCTGGCCACCAGCACACAGGGAGACAGATGGGCCAATGCTGGCCACCAGCACACAGGGAGACAGATGGGCCAATACTTGCCACCAGCACACAGGGAGACAGATGGGCCAATGCTGGCCACCAGCACACAGGGAGACAGATGGGCCAATGCTGGCCACCAGCACACAGGGAGACAGATGGGCCAATACTGGCCACCAGCACACAGGGAGACAGATGGGCCAATGCTGGCCACCAGCACACAGGGAGACAGATGGGCCAATGCTGGCCACCAGCACACAAGGAGACAGATGGGCCAATGCTGGCCACCAGCACACAGGGAGACAGTGGGGCAATACTTGCCACCAGCACACAGGGAGACAGATGGGCCAATGCTGGCCACCAGCACACAGAGAGACAGATGGGCCAATGCTGGCCACCAGCACACAGGGAGACAGATGGGCCAATGCTGGCCACCAGCACACAGGGAGACAGATGGGGCAATACTTGCCACCAGCACACAGGGAGACAGATGGGCCAATGCTGGCCACCAGCACACAGGGAGACAGATGGGCCAATGCTGGCCACCAGCACACAGGGAGACAGATGGGCCAATGCTGGCCACCAGCACACAGGGAGACAGATGGGCCAATGCTGGCCACCAGCACACAGGGAGACAGATGGGCCAATGCTGGCCACCAGCACACAGGGAGACAGATGGGCCAATACTGGCCACCAGCACACAGGGAGACAGATGGGCCAATACTGGCCACCAGCACACAGGGAGACAGATGGGCCAATGCTGGCCACCAGCACACAGGGAGACAGATGGGCCAATGCTGGCCACCAGCACACAGGGAGACAGATGGGCCAATGCTGGCCACCAGCACACAGGGAGACAGATGGGCCAATACTGGCCACCAGCACACGGGCCAATACTGGCCACCAGCACACAGGGAGACAGATGGGCCAATACTGGCCACCAGCACACAGGGAGACAGATGGGCCAATACTGGCCACCAGCACACAGGGAGACGGATGGGCCAATACTGGCCACCGGCACACAGGGAGACAGATGGGCCAATGCTGGCCACCAGCACACAGGGAGACAGATGGGCCAATACTTGCCACCAGCACACAGGGAGACGGATGGGCCAATACTGGCCACCGGCACACAGGCCAATACTGGCCACCAGCACACAGGGAGACAGATGGGCCAATACTGGCCACCAGCACACAGGGAGACAGATGGGCCAATACTGGCCACCAGCACACAGGGAGACAGATGGGCCAATACTGGCCACCAGCACACAGGGAGACAGATGGGCCAATACTGGCCACCGGCACACAGGGAGACAGATGGGCCAATACTGGCCACCGGCACACAGGGAGACAGATGGGCCAATGCTTGCCACCAGCACACTGGGAGACAGATGGGCCAATGCTGGCCACCAGCACACAGGGAGACAGATGGGTCAATGCTGGCCACCAGCGCACAGAGAGACAGATGGGCCCATGCTGGCCACCAGCACACAGGGAGACAGATGGGCCAATACTTGCCACCAGCACACAGGGAGACAGATGGGCCAATGCTGGCCACCAGCGCACAGAGAGACAGATGGGCCAATTCTTGCCACCAGCACACTGGGAGACAGATGGGCCAATTCTTGCCACCAGCGCACAGGGAGACAGATGGGCCAATGCTGGCCACCAGCACACAGGGAGACAGATGGGCCAATACTGGCAACCAGCACACAGGGAGACAGATAGGCCAATGCTGACCACCAGCACACAGGGATACAGATGGGTCAATGCTGGCCACCAGCACACAGGGAGACAGATGGGCCAATGCTGACCACCAGCACACAGGGAGACAGATGGGCCAATACTTGCCACCAGCACACAGGGAGACAGTGTCGCAATACTTGCCACCAGCACACAGGGAGACAGATGGGCCAATACTGGCCACCAGCACACAGGGAGACAGATGGGTCAATGCTGGCCACCAGCACACAGGGAGTCAGATGGGCCAATACTTGCCACCAGCACACAGGGAGACAGATGGGCCAATACTGGCCACCAGCACACAGGGAGACAGATGGGCCAATGCTTGCCACCAGCACACAGGGAGACAGATGGGCCAATGCTGGCCACCAGCACTCAGGGAGACAGATGGGCCAATGCTGGCCACCAGCACACAGGGAGACAGATGGGCCAATGCTGGCCACCAGCACACAGGGAGTCAGATGGGCCAATACTTGCCACCAGCACACAGGGAGTCAGATGGGCCAATGCTTGTCACCAGCACACAGGGAGACAGATGGGCAATGCTTGCCACCAGCACACAGGGAGACAGATGGGCAATACTTGCCACCAGCACACAGGGAGACAGATGGGCCAATACTTGCCACCAGCACACAGGGAGACAGATGGGCCAATACTGGCCACCAGCACACAGGGAGACAGATGGGCCAATACTGGCCACCAGCACACAGGGAGACAGATGGGCAATACTTGCCACCAGCACACAGGGAGACAGATGGGCAATACTTGCCACCAGCACACAGGGAGACAGATGGGCAATACTTGCCACCAGCACACAGGGAGACAGATGGGCCAATACTGGCCACCAGCACACAGGGAGACAGATGGGCCAATACTGGCCACCAGCACACAGGGAGACAGATGGGCCAATACTGGCCACCAGCACACAGGGAGACAGATGGGCCAATGCTTGCCACCAGCACACAGGGAGACAGATGGGCCAATACTGGCCACCAGCACACAGGGAGACAGATGGGCCAATGCTGGCCACCAGCACACAGGGAGACAGATGGGCCAATGCTGGCCACCAGCACACAGGGAGACAGATGGGCCAATGCTTGCCACCAGCACACAGGGAGACAGATGGGCCAATACTGGCCACCAGCACACAGGGAGACAGATGGGCCAATGCTTGCCACCAGCACACAGGGAGACAGATGGGCCAATGCTGGCCACCAGCACACAGGGAGACAGATGGGCCAATGCTTGCCACCAGCACACAGGGAGACAGATGGGCCAATACTTGCCACCAGCACACAGGGAGACAGATGGGCCAATACTGGCCACCAGCACACAGGGAGACAGATGGGCCAATACTGGCCACCAGCACACAGGGAGACAGATGGGCCAATGCTTGCCACCAGCACACAGGGAGACAGATGGGCCAATACTGGCCACCAGCACACAGGGAGACAGATGGGCCAATACTGGCCACCAGCACACAGGGAGACAGATGGGCCAATACTTGCCACCAGCACACAGGGAGACAGATGGGCCAATGCTGGCCACCAGCACACAGGGAGACAGATGGGCCAATGCTGGCCACCAGCACACAGGGAGACAGATGGGCCAATACTTGCCACCAGCACACAGGGAGACAGATGGGCCAATGCTGGCCACCAGCACACAGGGAGACAGATGGGCCAATGCTGGCCACCAGCACACAGGGAGACAGATGGGCCAATACTGGCCACCAGCACACAGGGAGACAGATGGGCCAATGCTGGCCACCAGCACACAGGGAGACAGATGGGCCAATACTTGCCACCAGCACACAGGGAGACAGATGGGCCAATGCTGGCCACCAGCACACAGGGAGACAGATGGGCCAATACTTGCCACCAGCACACAGGGAGACAGATGGGCCAATACTGGCCACCAGCACACAGGGAGACAGATGGGCCAATGCTGGCCACCAGCACACAGGGAGACAGATGGGCCAATGCTGGCCACCAGCACACAGGGAGACAGATGGGCCAATGCTGGCCACCAGCACACAGGGAGACAGATGGGCCAATACTGGCCACCAGCACACAGGGAGACAGATGGGCCAATGCTGGCCACCAGCACACAGGGAGACAGATGGGCCAATACTGGCCACCAGCACACAGGGAGACAGATGGGCCAATGCTGGCCACCAGCACACAGGGAGACAGATGGGCCAA
>JAWQFJ010002548.1:76236-91236 GCA_034096865.1 Theodoxus fluviatilis
GGAAGATGGGCGCTGGGGTCTGGCCAGATCAATGCCGGGTCGACTGCAAGCGGACAGCGATCTGACTTCCATTACCGTGATAACTCAGGCGTACCAGACGCTCTTGTCCAACTCGCCCGCACAATGACAGGGCAGGCAGCTTCTCATGAATAGAGAGGCCCGTCCCTGACGCAGACCCATACTGGTTATGAAATCATTCGGTTCCTTCTCGACCGCCAAGTTGGTCTCCCCAGTTCTATCCCAGTCACTCATCGTTGATGGCACCGAACTGCACGTGCGCTTCGTCACACGCCGATGAGGTTTTGTCATTGGTCGATGGATGATATGACCTACTTACATATGTTTCCATAATGGTCATGCATTTCCTTAACTCTCTCATCAACCCGTTTCTTTGTATGCATTTCGCCCTCTGGAATGATACACTAGATGACCATACGGTACGACAAACTAGTAATTTGTGTATATAACGTTTAGTTGCAGTCCTCTTCGGATGGTTGGAAAGTGTTCCTTTTTGTGGGACTCTGCGGTCGAATACTTAGAGCGCGTGACCTGAGGCCCGTTGCTTACGCTAGGAACCTTGCAAGATCTTGCGAGGAATAGGCCGTTGTCAACATGTGTCAACATGATGAAGGCAAATGTAAAAGGAGTCACTTTTTTTTTACATCTGTTGACACCGGCATATGCCAACTAGGTAGGTTAAACAACGCGCCCCTGCAATCGCTTGCGGCTAGTGCGAGAGACGTTCGAAGCTGCGCGGTTCCCCGGAGTTGCATCCTTGACCAAGATGCTTAACTCACATTGTTTCTCCCCAGTTCAGTTCAGTTCAGTCTCTTAAACCTGAGATGGGTTGTTGAGGCACCACTGATGACTTTCGGACAATCTTCCTCCATCAATTTCTATCCTCTGTGGCTCGCTGTGAGTCAGCAAAGGTCAAGCCTGGCCACTCTTTGATGTTGTCTTCCCACCTCGTTCTCTGCATGCCTCTCCTTCTCCCACCTGGTAAGGTACCTTGCAGGATGGTCTTGGCCTGCCCACTGCCTCTTGACACGTGACCGTACCACTTCAGCTTTCTGCTTTTCACGATTGAGGGCAGGTCTTCGTACTGTCCAAATGCCCTCCTGACCCTGTTGCGGACGTCCTCATTCGTGACATGGTCTTTATATGAGATGTTCAGAATCTTGCGGTAGCATCTCATTTCCAGGGCTTGTATCCGTCTCTGTAGTTCAGATGTGTGTGTCCAGGACTCGCATGTATACAAGAATACGGAGATGGCAAGCGTGCGCATGAGCCTGATCTTCGACGCGAGAGTGATATTTCTGTCACGCCATATGGCTTCAACTTTGCCAATGCTGCTGTTGTTTGTGCTATCCTGGACAGTATCTCTGGTTTGGACCCTTCATCAGTCACAATAGATCCCAGGTATTTGAAGTTGTTCACAGCTTCCAGTTTTTGGCCCTTCACTTTGATTTCCATTTTGAAGCCCCGAGGGTTGTTCGTCATCACCTTGGTCTTCTCGGCACTGATCTCCAAGCCATATGCCTTTGAGGTCTTGTTCAGGTGCTCAACAAGACTAGTTAGCTCCTCTTCACTTCTTGCTAATTCATCAATGTCATCAGCAAAACGTAAGTTGGTGATCTTTCTGCCACATATGCTGATTGATCTTTCGTGGTCTGCTAGGGCATCAGTCATTATCCTTTCGAGGAAGAGGTTGAAGAGTGTGGGGGAGAGTAGACAGCCTTGTCTGACTCCGACCGTTGTCCTGAACCATTCGCCTGTGCTACCATTGAACAGGACTGCGCTCTGTCAAAAAGATGTTAGTCGAGGCTCTCTTCGTCACCCAGAACTAAAAGCGGTGCAAACTTCCCTCCAATCATCGCTTTGAAGGACTTATCAACTTCAGGGTCTTTCAACCTTTCAAGGTCAAATCTAAGCCTGGTACTTCTCTGCTTGCTGATTTTTTTTTAGGCTCAGGCGGAAGTTCATCATCAGCAAGTCGTGTTCGCTTCCAATGTCTGCTCCTGGAAAGCTTCGTGTCTTTGCGATGTTAATGCTGGTCTTGAAGCGCTTCTTTACTAAAATGTAATCAATTTGAATGTGGTGCTGTACATTTGGGTGGTGCCAGGTCCATCGTCGGGACGTCTTGTGTGGGCCAAGAGTGTTTGCCAGTATAAGGTCGCTGTAGCCGGCAAACTCCAGGAGTCTCAGGCCTCTGTCGTTGGTATCTGTGTTGCTGTACTGTCCACAAACGTCATGCCAATCGTTCTTTGCGGTTTTCCCCACCCAGAAGTAAATCGGGAACCTGTGAGGGCAATGATGTCTCACACTAGTACGATTAACTCTTGTATGCGGCCATGTGCCAGCATCGGGTTGGAAAACTCTCCAGGGAGTGGAGTTGGTGCTGACACCTGACTGTGTGCGTCTTATCTGTGTTGTCAGGTGCCAGTGAAGGATTGATCAAGCAGTTCACGGATCGGGGGGTAAAGGGTACAGCGGTCTAAGACCCAGACTTAGGCGAGAAGTCGTTGTATAAAAGAATGTCTTTACCTCCTACAGACACTTAGGCCAAAGTTAAGATGTTGAATGAGTGCTACACGATCGTCTGCGAAAATAAATTGGTAACAGCACAAATTCCAGAGAAAAAACTTCAAGTTAATTTATCCTCATGATTTCCTGCACACATGAATTTTACCAAATAATGCTGAATGTCAAGTAGATAAAAAGCAAACTGTAGACTCGAAAGAGGCAGACAGTGACAAAAACTCTGAAAATTACTAACGCGCCTGGCGTGCACATATGCACACACACACACACACACACACACACACACACACACACGCTCACACACTCTCACGCACACTCACACACACACACACACACACACACACACGTACGTAAGCAGCGCAAGGCACCGACAAAAAGGAACAACACAATAGATTTATTGCTGTATGGAAAGACACAAGATTTTGGCTGCAAGCACGCACATTAGAGACCTGCGCTTTATCATTCTGTCGAACATTTTCTCGGGTATTTTCCCTGTGACCTTGAGTCTTGATGATGACGCAAAGAGACACTCGTCTTACGCCGACATCTTTTGACTTTGAGAAAAGATACGTATAAAGCACGGTTTCTATTTTCAATTTTTATAAACGACCACGATAAAAAGCTTCTTATACTGGGAGTACAGCCACGCCCACGTTAATTCAACAGTTATACTCACAAAACGATCTTTCGTTCAACTTTTTGCCAACTGCAATTTCCCGTGTTTCAAAAAGATCAATATTGCTTGCGATTTTCGTTTTGTTTCGTTAACGATATTAGATTACTCTGACATTCGGTGTTTCCTGCAAGTGGCTCGTATTGAACAACTCGTCCGAGAATTTCTTCGTTTGTCGACAGCTGTAACATTATAGCACCAGGTCGGCGCCTCAGGTTGTTAGTCTCTTGAAAAGGACAAAATGAAACATAATTTACGCAAGACGGTTGTTCTGCAAAGAGTCGATGAAACTGACTGAAAATGTTTTTGTTTGCTTTTATCCATCGTTCAAAGCAGCCTGTGTCCACCTCCACCCCCCACCCCCCACCACCCCACCACCCCCCTCCCTCTGTCTCTCTGCCTCTCTCTCTGCCTGTATGCTTGTTTGCCTCTCTCTCTGCCAGTCTGCCACTCTCTCTCTCTTCCTGTCTGCCTCTCTCTCTGCCTGTCTGCCTCTCTCTCTGCCTGTCTGCCTCTCTGCCTGCCTGCCTGTCACTCTGCCTGCCTGCCTGTCTCTCTGCCTGCCTGCCTGTCTCTCTGCCTGTCTGCCTGTCTCTCTGCCTGCCTGCCTGTCTCTCTGTTTGCCTGCCTGTCTCTCTGCCTGCCTGCCTGTCTCTCTGCCTGCCTGCCTGTCTCTCTGCCTGCCTGTCTGTCGGTCTCTCTGTCTGTCTGTCTGTCTGTCTGTCTGTCTGTCTGTCTGTCTGTCTGTCTGTCTGTCTGTCTGTCTGTCTCTGTCTCTGTCTCTGTCTCTGTCTCTGTCTGTCTCTCTCTCTCTCTCTCTCTCTCTCTCTCTCTCTCTCTCTCTCTCTCTCTCTCTCTCTCTCTCTCTCGTGCGCGCGAGCGTACATGTTTGCATCTGTACGTATGTGTGTGTACGTGTGTGCATGCATGTGTGCATGTAGTTCCTTAGGGTAAGGAATGCTTTAAACACTTACGTAATAAAATCACTGAATCACCGGCATTGGTAGTTAAAACGCACGATTCTTTTTTCTTCGCCTCTGAGCTAAAAACGACCTCCACCACAAATAAAATGAAATGAAATAAAATCACCTAAATTGAGAAATGCCAAATAGAGTAAAATGAGGGCAGCACTGTTGTATTGCAAAGAAAAGTATGTCTGGCAGTAGAGATGGACAGAATAAATATTCACCTCTTGTAGTGAAACCACAGCTTCGAATTCAGCAATTCTCGGAAATTGTGACAGTGAATACAGGATAGGATATATTTTTTAATCAGTGTAGAAATCGACACGATTTCCATGGCAACTGTATAAATGCACAGCAACTTATCTAAGTACGACAGAGACGACGGCAGAAAGAACTGTCGAAATGAGTTTCAAACTTGTCCGCTTCATCTGCATTTTAAATGTTAACAAATGTAAATAACACACTCTTTCAAAACACAAAACTTGCATTATCAAATATGTTATTAATTGGTGCCCTTAGTGAGACACGCCTAGCTAGTGAAAGATTTGTCTGCAAGCCTTAGGAAGGGCACATCTTGTTTTGGAAAGGAACAGTTCCAAATGAAGACAGAATCCACGGAGTCGGGTTAGCTGTTCGTACTGCATCAGTTCCCAATCCTACCTAGATGTGTAAACGAACGTTCGATGAAGCTTGGCGTCCCGCTCACCCTGCCACGATACATCATCGTCATCAGTGCCTACGCCCCAACTCCGACCAGCAGTGAGGAAGACAAGGAGACCTTCTTCGAGAACCTTGATTTAGTTGAGAAAGCAAACCCCTGCAAGCGGCAAACTCGCCATACTTGGCGTTTTCAACGCTCGAGTAGGGAGCGACTGTGAGAGATGGAATGGTGTCGTGGGACCACAAGGGCTTAGACAATGGAACAGCTATGGTCTTCTTCTGCTCACCATGCGTGCTGTGAACAACTTGACCATCACCAATACTCTCATCCGTCAGGCTAACAAGTACAAGACGACAAGGACGCACTCCATGTCCAAGCAGTGGCATCTCATAGATGATGTCATTGTTCGCAAAGAGGATGTCCGCGACGTCCGCATCACAAGAGCCATGCGGGGAGCCGAGTGCTGGACGGATACAGATTGGTCAGGGCTGTCCTCAGCCACCACGTTGCCCCGCTGCAGCGCAGAAAGCCAAAACTTACCCGAACCATGTTCAACACTGTGAGACTAAACCATCCACATGTAAGAGAAAAATATTAGTTTCACCTTGAACATGTGTCAACTGTACATGGCCCTATGACTGGAGACCAAGCCACAAAGTGGAAACTGCGTAGAGAGATGGTGACTGAGTCAGCAAAGGTCGTTCTAGGACCGAAACAACGAGTCCTCTAAGACTGGATTGATAAAAACAATGATGAGATCAGCATGCTCCTCCAAGAGAAGTGCAAGGCATGTACCGAGTGGCAGAGTGATGCCCACTCAGTGTCTAAGAGGGAGTGCTTTAAACAGCTGCAGAGCAAAGCCCAAAGAGGACTCTGCACCATGCAGGATGACTGGTGGGACCATAAGGCAAATCAAGTCCCGCATTGCGCCTATATTAACAACTCGAAATACTTTTTCCGTTTGCTGAAAGCTGTGTATGGAACACCAAACCCTTGCACCACACCATTGCTCTCCGGCCGGAAGGAGCGCTTCCCTAATCTTTCGAGAAGACCCTCCACCGTTGACCCTACAACCTTGGACACAATAGACCAGACGCTCATCATAGAGAACTTTGACCTGTCACTCACTCCGGAAGAGGTCAAGAAAGTCATCGACATGACCAGCTCCGGCAAGGCATCAGGCATGGATGAAATCCACGCTGATGTTTTCAAGGCATCCTGACCGACATATGGGAGAAGGAGTCCAGAACTTCAGAGATGCTACAGTTATCTCCCTCTATGAAAATAAAGGCAACAAAGATGATTGTGGCAATTATCGAGGCATCTCCTTTCTGTCGGTTGCAAGCAAGCTTTTGACACGTATCATCCTGAATCCCCTGATCAGGTGTCTCAGAGGAAACACTACCGGAAGCTCACTGTGGCTTCAGATCAGGCCGCAGCACTGTTGAGATGGTCTTCACAGTGAGACAGGTGCAGGAAAAGTGCATTGAGCAGAACATAGACTTCTTCGCTGTCTTCATCGACCTCACGAAGGCCTTCGACACGGTCAACAGGGAAGCACTCTGGGTCATCTTTGCAAGACTCGGCTGCACTAGAAATTTCATCCAGCTGATCCGCATATTTCACGACGATATGATGGGCGCCATCCTCACCAACGGTGAAGCCTCCAAGATCTTTGGACTGATAATCAGCCTGAACGAAATGGAGGTCCTCTACCAACTTGCTCCGGGCTCCACAGTTTCCCTTCCAACTATATCCATCGATGGCACCCAGCTAAAACCTGTCAATCATTTCAAGTACCCGGGCAGCATAATAACTTCTGATGGTTCCCTAAACAAAGAAATCGTAGCACGCATCAGCAAAGCCAGTCAATCTATGGGACGCCTCCACACTCTTGTGACGAATCACAGAATCAAGCTGCCAACAAAGATCACGGTGTACAAAGCAGTTGTACTCACAAGCCTTCTGCATGGCTGGGAGATCTGGGCTCCGTATAAGAAACACATCAAACAGCTTCAGCGCTTCCACATGAGAGCCATGCGCTCCTTCATGGGTGTCAAATGGCTGATATGGTGACCAATCTGGAAGGGATGGACAAAGCGGACTCAATCAGCATCGAGGCCATGATCCTGAATGCACAGCCCCGCTGGACGGGCCATGACATCATCATTAAAGCCTCACGGGTGCCAAGTCAGATCATGTATGGAGCTCTCGCTCAAGGTCACAGAAAGACGGGTCGCCCCCCCCCCCCCCAAAAAAAAAAAAAAAAAAAAAAAAAAAACGGTATAAAGACTGCGCCAAGGACAGTCTGAGGTGCTGTTCCATCTCTGCAAAAGACATTGAACCCTGCACTGAGGACAGAACTTGCTGGCGAGCAATCATTCCTGTAAGCACTTCGAAGAATCTCGAAGGCTGCGGATCACCAACGCCAGGCAACGCACCACCCCGCCCCCAGCGTGCTTCCAGTGCCCACGCTGTCCCCGGCTGTGCCCCTCGCAGACTGGGCTGGCCAGCCACACTCGGGCCTTCATCGAAGGACCGCACAAGACTGACTGACATCATCGACTTCGATGGTCAACCGACGACGAACGAATGTGTACATATTGTTTGTTTTTGTTGTTGTTATTTTTTAGAGTGACCAGAGGTGTGTTTGTACATACTTAAAAATGCATTATGTCTCCTTTTTAGTTATATAATGCAAAGTAAGTAACATAGTGTAAATGAAAAATGCACAGAATATCTGTCTGAGATGTAAAAACACATGATTCCTCCTTAAGTTTTTCATCAATATCTACTCTGCTGAAGCAATCACGTTACCTCCCTTCAAGAGTGCATTGACCTCAGACAAACAACCTACTATGGCTGAAATGGTCGTTGTCGGCAACATTTCCGGACACTGTACCCCAGTGTCAAATCTCGGCATTTCTCGCGAGAACGGACATTTATAAGCGTCATTTAGCTTAAGATTACACCCGAATCACGCGGACCGTTAAGGTGCATGGGGTACAGTATCGCCGAGCAAGACGTTTGTCACAAAACGCAGATACATTAACGCGGCCGGATCTTAGCATAACTTCCGGGCGTGCGAGTCACGTGATTGTAAGGCCGAGATTTCAAAACTGGGGTACAGTGTCCGGAAATATTGCCGACAACGACTCATTCAGCCCTATCCAATTATACTCGTAGACATAAAGACCTAATGCGATTTAGTTGCCTTCTCCAAAATGAAACTTGGGGGCTAAGCTCTGAAATCAATACTACCTTATCACAAGGGTTCCTCTAAACTACTTAACTGAAAAGTAACGGATTCTCAGTTTCCCTCAAAATACAGAAGTAAAGCATCGTGACGGTTTCGAAATCATCAACCCCCTGTACTATCTTTCTCAGCTTCTGCCATCATGAAAAAGCCCAAGAGAAAATTCATGTACTGTTGTGCATATCACACAAGGGACTTGAGAGTCATCAGCCTCGGCTAGGATTTTCCCTACTTATCCATCAAACAGAATACGATAACGGCATAATTCTTATGTGCGTCCCAACTGCTCGCATTTCAAACGAGCCACGATACATTTGATTTCTGTGTCTTCACTTCGAACAGAATCATTTATCACAACATCTTAGAAAGAAGAAGAAGAAGAAGAAGAAGAAGAAGAAGAAGAAGAAGAAGAAGGAGGAGGAGGAGGAGGAGGAGGAGGAGGAGGAGGAGGAGGAGGAGGAGGAGGAGGAGGAGGAGGAGGAGGAGAGGAGAAGAACAACAACAAGAAGAAGAACAAGAAGAAGAACAAGAAGAACAAGAACAAGAAGAACAAGAAGAAGAACAAGAACAAGAAGAACAAGAAGAAGAAGAACAAGAAGAAGAAGAACAAGAACAAGAAGAACAAGAAGAAGAACAAGAGAAAGGAGGAAGGAGGACGAGGAAGGAGGAGAAAGGAGAAAGGAGCATGAAGAAGGAGGAGGAAGGAGGAGGAGGACGAGGAGGAAGGAGGAGGACGAGGAGGAGGAGGAGGAGGAAGGAGGACGAGAAGGAGGAGGAAGGATGACTAGTTAATAGCAACGTCAAAAAAGTAAAAGAGAGAAGGAGGGGACACCTTGCTCACTTCATTCTGAAAATGAGACGTCAACATTCCTTTCATAATTTGGTTTCTCGGATTCACTTTATGGTCGTCTGTCCGTGGCAAGAACCTTTCGAAGTGATGGAAAGCTCTGCACTTTCAATAACCGGACAACGAGGAGCAGCGCAGCGCAGGCCCCACTTCCATTCTGGTAGAGCGACTCGGTGCAGGAGGAACAGGCAAGTCTCCATCCTGACAGGAGAAATGGGGTCAGGCACCATGAAGACAAGTAGCACCACCATTCTTCGGCCTCGGTGTACACAGCTCCCTCGGGCCTTAATTTGTCGTTGGCAGCAGGGTTTAGGGTCCTTGTTTGTCCCAAAATAGTAACGCCTCCACGCAAATAACAGGGCAGTGCGCAGCCGTCGTGACGTCATTAGCCTCCAAGTCCCCGCGTCTCCTCCATCATCCTCGGCTGAGTCCCTGGATGTGGGAGGTTCACAAGATTTCCGTAGTGCTTCCGGCTCCCCCGTTTTTCACGTGACGCAATTTGACGGAGAAGTGAGGTCGGCGCGAGCCCGGATGACAGAGATGTCTTCAACACGACAAGGGCTCATTGGCGAGGTAGGAGGGGGAGGGAGGGGGGGGGGGGGGGGGGGGGGGAGGTGAAGGGTGTAGTGGTGGTGAAGATGGGAGGGAAGGGGTGGGGGTGGAAGGAAGGGGATTAGAAATTGGGGGAAATCTCGTTTTCAACGTCCAATAGTGTGAAAAAAGGTAAACTCATTCGTCTTCCGGGCTGAATGGGAAACAACTCTTCACGAAACCCGTGCCTCGTGCATGGTTTTTCCTCCCAAATCCGGTTTATGGCGCTTTCTTCGTGCTTCCCATGGCCATATACGTTAAATAATATCTACATCCAAGAGATTCCATTGAGATCACACTCGCACGCACGCACATACATACAAACACGCGCACACATATACACGCGCGCACACAGATTTATGCACACTCACATACACACGAGAGCGCGCGCGCACACACACACATGCACAGAAGCACACACATCCACACGCAAACACACACACACATATGCACGCGCGCGCGCGCGCACACACACACACACACACACACAAAAGCACACACATCCACACACAAACACACACACACACATATGCACGCGCGCGCACGCACACACACACACACACACACACACATACACACACACACAATCGCCAGGCATACATAAAACGATCATTCGTGCGCGTGCAAACATGTTGTCAGTCCGAAACCAAAGACAACTCATGGAGACAACTGTACCATGTTTGATTTTAGACTGTTCCACTGCATCTCTCTCTCTCTCTCTCTCTCTCTCTCTCTCTCTCTCTCTCTCTCTCTCTCTCTCTCTCTCTCTCTCTCTCTCATAATATATGCGTGGAGCAAAAACCTCATACACAAAGAGGCGTGTTATGGCAAAGAAGAGGCGAGCGATCACGAAAAGTACATCGGTTGAAATCGGTCGATGCGGCAGTCATGCACATCTGCAAGCTTGAACGTTTCCATAATTATTGATTGGGGGAAATGAGGATTATTTGAGCTGAACGAAATGTCCATGGTTGAGCACATCAAAGCGGTAGATCGATAAGGCTGTAAATCTTACCCTAAACAGAGAGGACCCAATCAAGAACACATAGATTACATTGTTTGCAACAGTATCGGGAATAACCCGATTGTTAATGATGTTTATGTTCCATGTGGTCGTGCGTGATTGGGTATCGCTAGCACGGTGCCAAATACACCTGGAAAACTGTCACCAGCAGTGCTGATTACAGCATGTGTTTCACTACAATGAATCTACCTGTACGAAACTTGTCAAGCCAACTGCGAATCACACTTGGAAACAATCGAGCATTTAGACAATCATATTAAACAATCCTTCAGACCGCTGCAAAATAACTCGATTTTTTCTTCTTTTAAATCAGTCATTTCTTGCTTCCAGTTTATATCCTCGACTGAAGCTGTTAGAAAACAATAGGCATTCTTCATCCCTGCCACGAGCGCGGCTGTCAGTGCGCTGAGCGCAATTCTCGTGCTGAAGGTTAATAATTGTCCATTACGTTAGTGAAATTTGTGATTTCTCGTGCCACACGAGTTTTTTGGTGCTGAGTTGGCATAATTTTGCAATAAAAGCAGCAAAGGTTTGATGGTTTGGGGCTCCCCATCACTTCTTGTTGAAGAACAGCCTGGTATTGTGCTGTCGGGGAGCGGGGCGATGGTATGAGCTTGGGCTCTGTGTGGCGGATTTGATGAGCTTGGGCTCTGTGTGGCGGATTTGTGCTGTCGGGGAGCGGGGCGATGTTGTGCTGCCGTGGTGTGGTGCGGTGGTCATGTGAGTAGACTGGTTCATTGTTTACTAGAGTTCCGCGGTGATTTGGGGACTTTGCTGGAACGATTGCTGTGTTGCAAGTTTCCATGATTACTGCTGTGTTTGCAGTGTTGAAGTGTCGTGCAGTGTTTTGCGGACATGTAGTGAGAAATTGCTGTGTCTGTAATTCTCTGAGAGTGCTATGGCTGTGTTCGCCGTGTATTGATGTCCTGCGATGTTTGGTGGACATAAGTCATAAGTGAATTGCTGTCTGCAATTCTGAGTTTTTACGGCTGTGTTCGCCGTGTATGGATGTCCTGCGGTGTTGGGCTGACAGGAGTGAATTGCTGTGTCCGCAATGGCCGGAGACGCGTTGTCGTCGCTTCTGGAGTTATTTGTAGAAGCCACGTGCTTTCAGCCATGTTGGTAGGAGGCGAGCGCTGTCTGCTAAGCTGTGCTACGGGAGATGTGAAACCATGCCGACTTCTTGCTTCGTGAAAAATTGTTTTAACAACCAACAAAAAGAAAAATTAAGAGTCAAACGCTCCTACTACTTTATACCATCAGAGAAAACCAATCAAGGCCAGATTGTGCAAAGGCTGACCGAAGCTAGACGAAGAGGATGGGAAAGATTTACAGAATAGATCTGACCTTTCGAGACAAACACCCGGCGAGAATCACCAGACATCTCCTACGAATCCTGCTACGAAGAATCGATAGACTTCCAAAGACCTATAATTCTTAAACTCTTCCAAAGTGTGCGGAGATGTTCCGAGCACAACAATTAAATATGTCCATGGCACTCGTTGGCGGAGTGTTCCTCAATTCCGGATCAAGTTGTCCTTCGTCAGCTGGTATGGATGGATGGATGGGTGGATGTATGGATGAAGTTTTGAGGCTTATCAGCCTTTGTAGGCTACGTAAGGCCACCGAGCACAAAAACCACTAGAATAGTTCCGAGTCAGCGCAAATCAAGTCACGATGTACCTAGTTATTCGCCTCTTACGAATCGCGAAGGGAGTCGCGGTGGGTCAATTCTTAACGCCCCCTAACCCATAGGGAGCGTCAGCTGGTATGGACATTATTCACGCGAGATACTTCCGGTTTTCAAATCGAGGCGAACTTGGCAAAAATCATGGCGTCTCCTATGGCCAGCACCAGTACCAGTACATGGAGTGGAAATCTCCTTCATGTGCCTCCATGTTCGCATGAAAATGTGGAAGTTTGGGCAAGTGATGTTGCCAACGTACCCAGCAGAAAGAAAGGGAAAGGCTACGAAAAGTTCATCGAAGGATTTGTGCATGACATCGAAGGTAAAACAGGTTACCCTTCTCTCTTGTAGATCTATCTGTAGTGTTGATCATTATGAATGGTGTTTCTTGAAATAAGGTCAGTAAGCCTATATGTTACTTTATTACGCTAATATAACCATGGGCTGTCTTTACAGATAGTTTGTTATATCTGATCATATACTTATTTTTGAGTCAGTTTGTGTTTGCTCTTCGTGGTTGTTCATCGCTTGATGCAAGTAAACTTCCTGTCTTGACATGGCTCTTTGCACAGCTAAATAGATAAATAAAAATAAACAAGTAAACTTCAATGGCAAGGGGCAGATCATAATTTTGGTAGTAGTAGTAGTAGTAGTAGTAGTAGTAGTAGTTGAGAGGCTAGATGTAGGCCGTGAAAGCCTTTTGAACGCCCCCATCGTAATGTGTTGCGTTATATATGTCTTAGCGCAATTTTCCTATTGCGACAATGTCGCTCGTCATAGCTTCTAGATAACGATATGAATGTAAGATCCTTGTCCAGTTGGTTTTTGAAAACGTTAGTAGTTGGTGCAGTCTTGAGCTGAAACGGAAGGTTATTCCACAGGTTAGCAACACGATTAGGCTACTGAAACAATACTTTCTTAGGTTAGTATTACTACGTTGAACAAACACTTTTCCGTCTGCATTTCTCGTACTGGTACAACTTGGTGACTTTAAAAAGTCGCTCCAACACAAATATTCCTAAGGTTGTATTATAATCTTAGCAGAGGGGTAAAACATCAACTGGTATCGGATACGATCACTCGTAGTGTAATACTGTAATGAAGGTCACGTTTTACATCACAAACATGTGCGCTCCTCGTGAGGCACTGTGACTATCTGAAGCCTTGTCGCTTTTATTCGTATCTCAAGTTGTAGAAATGACTTTATTTCGTAAGAAGTGTAGTTGAGTTGATGAAAAGATGACAAATATGGTGTTTTTATGAGGATCTTGAATGTTCTGGTTAGATGATTTAACTTTTTTTTGCTTTTACAAGACCTAGATCTAAGCTCTTGTTACCTTTAATGTTTTGCCAGGATCACGCCGAATCTTCCAGATCCATTGTTTCTTCTGCTTCTTGTCTGTGGGGGAATTTGAAAAAGGACAGTCTGGAGTTCTCGTCATATCGATCATCGTTCTCGCAATAAGGAACACAGCAGTGTCTATGTGATACTGAAGCCTTCGCCATAGACGCTGGACGCCATTAAGTTTGCAAAGTCCGTCTCGTTTTCGATTTCAAAATGGCCGCTGCGTGAATAACGTCCATGGATCGAGCCCGCCGATCACCCACATTTTATTGAGGTAAAATCGACAGGCATCGGGCTTGCGAAAGTCAACGTAACGCGTTTTCTTCCTCGCGGACATTACCTTAGAAAGAAAACTGTATCAACTAACTCTATTTATTTTAGATGTTGGTTTCTTGGCACAGCCAGCTTACCATGTCGGAGCAGACACACAAATAAGAGAAAAGCTAAACGATCACTCGTGCACTGAGTTTTGATGCGTGACCGAGTCGACACTCCCCGCAGTATGTTTTGTTTGCTTTGTAAGGTTTTAGCACTAGCTGTAGGTGTAAAAATGGTCAGTTAATATAATTGGTGAATTTAGTTGTCATGAAGCTTTGTTTTGTGTTTTAATGCCATTTTCTTGTCATAATCTTACACGTTACATTACGCCGAATGCGGGCAAGTTGTTCATGCACTCATCGACTTTATGATCGTGAATTTTCTGTCCTCGCCTGACCACGGAAACGAAATTGTCAATTCAAGCCAGAACTAAACAGTTATCTGCTGCCACTCATTCGAGCTTTACATGAAACATTATATCACACTAGCTCGATCGTCTGCTGGCGTAGTGACTACGGTTCGATCGTGTTCGTCTGCTAGGTATGTACGGTGTGGTTTGTTTATTTCTCTTATTTGGGTTTTGTGATGAAAGTATACGTGACAATAGTCTATTATGACTATTTTCGAGTAGTTTTGTTATCTAATTAAACTTTTTGCATGTTGTAATGCCATCCTTTTGCCACGATCTAGCGATAATCACTCCTCAACACAGACCCGAAACATATCCCAACATATAGCACCGGAAGTTATGCAACCTACCATCATGGCTGTGCTGCTAATTACCATATGACCCCTGGTGAACTCTTCCCCGGCCATTCTGAGAGTGCTACGGCTGTGTTTGCCGTGTATTGATGTCTTGCAGATTGTTGTATAAAGTCATTGTCTTGTTTTAGCATACAAACCTTCAAAATCCGGACTCGTGTCGACTTATACTTTCACCCACTTAGACCTCGGGCAATCCGGGTCGTAACAATCCCAGAAATTCTTAAAGCTGATTACCATTACCCTTACTGTTAAATAAAGTATTCAACGTGTAATATGTAGCATTTTCACGTGCCCTAATTTTCACCACTTTAGTCACTTGTTCTTTTC
>JAWQFJ010002549.1:0-20000 GCA_034096865.1 Theodoxus fluviatilis
TTTTTAAACACCAATGGCATTCTTTGCTGCAGATAGTTTGTGAAGCATGTTGGGTCAGCCGTTCCACTTTTTGGCCGCCATTTTGACGGCAATTTTACATTATTTATTACTCTAACATGCACACACTTTACTTTCATCAAATCCCACTGCTCATGGTGTTTCTTGGACATATGTACAACCTCCTGATGCAATGTTTCTTTGCCTAAAACAAACAAGAAGGGCAAAGCCCATACGACTCACATGCTTGACCTTGACCTTTACATGACATTGACCTTTACATGACCTTGACCTTCAGGTGACCTTCAAGGTCAAACAACTAAACCTAGCAATGACATCATACACTAAGAACTGCTTTACACATTTTTCCTACCAAAATACATGTGACCTTGACCCAAGATCAAGGTCATCCAAGATCATGCATCACAAAGCTGTTAATTCAAGACATAGGAAGCACAATGGTGCTTATTGGCACTTTCTACCATGAGAAATGGTCACTTTTAGTGGTTCATTACCCCATTTTGGTCACATTTCATAAGGGTCAAAGTGACCTTGACCTTGATGGTATGTGACCAAATGTTTCTCATGATGAAAGTATAACATGTGTACTACAATGTTATGAAGTTTGGAAGAGTTATCTTCCATAGTTCAGGGTCAAGGTCACTTCAAAATAGGTATACAATCCAAATTTAAAGAGCTCCTGTGACCTTGACCTTGAAGCAAGGTCAAGTCACCATGTATGTTTTTGTACGCCTTGTCAACCTACACCATCATGCCAAAGTGGGTGTTGATAGACTTAATAGTCTCCGAGAAAAATGCAACGTTAAAGTTTTTACGGATTACAGGACGCCCGGACGCCCGGACAAACGGTGACCTTGACCTTGATGACATGTAACCAAATGTGTCTCATGATAAAAGTATAACATGTGTACTACAATGTTATGAAGTTTGGAAGGGTTATCTTCCATAGTTCAGGGTCAAGGTCACTTCAAAATATGTATACAATCCAAATTTTAAGAGCTCCTGTGACCTTGACCTTGAAGCAAGGTCAAGTCACTATGTATGTTTTTGTACGCCTTGTCATTCTTCACCCTCATGCCAAAGTGGGTGTTGATAGACTTAATAGTCTCTGAGAAAAATGCAACGTTAAAGTTTTTTACGGATTGCAGGACGCCCGGACGCCCGGACAAACAATGGTTTTTTTGTGAGTCCTTGTCGTCCTACACCATCATGCCAAATTGGGTGTTGATAGACCTAATAGTCTCTGAGAAAAATCCAACGTTAAAGTTTTTTTTAAGGATTACAGGACGCCCAGACGCCCAGACGCCCAGACGCCCGGATGGACGCCCGGATGCCCGGACGGACGACACGGGTGACCTAGTATGAAAGTATAACATGTGTACTACAATGTAATGAAGTTTGGAAGAGTAATCTTACATAGTTCAGGGTCAAGGTCACTTTAAACAAGAAGGGCAAAGCCCATACGACTCACATGCTTGACCTTGACCTTTACAAGACCTTGACCTTCAGGTGACCTTCAAGGTCAAGGTCAAACAACTAAACCTACCAATGACATCATACACTAAGAAATGCTTTACACATTTTCCCTACCAAAATACATGTGACCTTGACCCAAGGTCAAGGTCATCCAAGGTCATGCAACACAAAGCTGTTAATTCAAGACATAGGAAGCACAATGGTGCTTATTGGCACTTTCTACCATGAGATATGGTCACTTTTAGTGGTTCACTACCCCATTTTGGTCACATTTCATAAGGGTCAAAGTGACCTTGACCTTGATGATATGTGACCGAATGTGTCTCATGATAAAAGTATAACATGTGCCCCACATAATTATTAAGTTTGAAACAGTTATCTTCCATAGTTCAGGGTCAAGGTCACTTCAAAATATGTATACAATCCAACTTTGAAGAGCTCCTGTGACCTTGCCCTTAAAGCAAGGTCAACCAAACTGGTATCAAAAGATAGGGCTTACTTTTCCCTATATACCATATATAGGTCAGGTATCCAATCTCAAAAACTTCTGAGAAAATGGAGAAAATGTGAAAAATGACTGCTTTTTAGTCAACATTTTTGGCCCCTGCGACCTTGACCTTGAAGCAAGGACAAGTCACTATGAATGATTTTTGAGGCCTTGTCATCATACACCATCATGCCACATTTGGTATTGATAGACTTAATAGTCTCCGAGAAAAATCCAACGTTAAAGTTTTCGGACGCCCGGACGCCCGGACGCCCGGACGGACGAAACGGGTGAGTACATAGACTCACTTTTGCTTCGCATGTGAGTCAAAAATATGTATACAATCCAACTTTAAAGAGCTCTTGTGACCTTGACCTTGAAGCAAGCTCAATCAAACTGGTATCAAAAGATAGGGATTACTTTGCCCTATAAACCATATATAAGGTCAGGTATCCAATCTCAAAAACTTCAGTCAAAAATTGGGAAAATGTGAAAAATGGCTGTTTTTTAGACGGCCCCTGCGACCTTGACCTTGAAGCAAGGTCAAGTCACTATGTATGTTTTTGTACGCCTTGTCATCATACACCATCATGCTAAATTGGGTGTTGATAGACTTAATAGTGTCCTAGAAAAATCCAACGTTAAAGTTTGTACGGACGCCCGGACGCCAGGACGGACGAAAAGGGTGAGTACATAGACTCACTTTTGCTTCGCATGTGAGTCAAAAAATAGCTGGTTATAAGAAACTTTAATAGAGCACCCCTTTCAGTCACGAACTTGGGAGAGCAACTCTATTGAAATTCACGACTAATCGTGTTTCCAAGTCTTCTTAAACAGTTCCAAATACTAACTTAGCATGTCTGACCTGTAATCCTTTACCACTTCCTTGCTGGCCTCAAGAGAGAATACTTTGTCGGTTGCTGTCCACGCTTTTTTGTTTTCAGTAAGTCTTTACAGAGTAGTGTTCTGACCCGCTAGCATCAAGGCAGGCAAGTGGTATTGCCATCTGCGGAAGGAATTTGGTGCGGATGTATTCTCCCAGAAAACAGTCAGTAAATAATGGTTCTAGTCCAGCAAGTCAGGCAACAATGACGAAGAAATCAAGACCCGGTGGGAACATTCTTCACAGCTTGATGACGAAGTCCTAAAGAAGCTGGTTGAAACAAACTACGACTGAATCCCCGTGCAAGCTAGCAGTGACCTTTGGCTGTAAACCTTCGTCCATTATTTGTATGCACTCGACTGTTGTGTCCATTGAAGCCAACCGAGAAACACCAAGACCAGATATCTAGAAGCGGGCATATTTCCACTTTGCTTCCACCAGATCAAGGGTGGCTGGACTCACTGATCACTGGTGACAAAAAAAAGCGGGTCGTCTATGTTAACGTCATATGCAAACTCCAAGTGGATGAACACAATTGTTGAACCTAAACCAGACTTGAAGCCCAAACCAGGTCTGCATCAAACCAAGGTTACCACGATCACTTGGTGATGCGTGAGCTACGTTAGCAGATCCCCAGCAACACGACTGCCTACCACCGTGAGTTCCAGCTGCGCCTCGGTGCTGAATTGAGTTGAAAGCATCCCCGCCATGGCAACGTTCGCATGCAGCACGAGAAAGACCGATTTCAGCTTGCGAAGGCGAGAGGCCGAGGCTGCTCGAACTCTGTGTGTGTGTGTGTGTGTGTGTGTGTGTGTGTGTGTGTGTGTGTGTGTGTGTGTGTGTGTGTGTCTGTGTGTGCCTGTGTGTGTAAGTGTGTCTGTGTGTGTAAGTGTGTGTGTATGTGAGTGTGTGTGTGTGTGTGTGTGTGTGTGTGTCTGTGTGTCTGTGTGTCTGTGTGTGTGTCTGTGTGTGTGTCTTTGTGTCTGTGTGTGTCTGTCTGTGTGTGTGTGTGTGTGTGTGTGTGTGTGTGTAAGTGTGTGTGTGTGTGTGTGTGTGTGCGTGTGTGTGTGTGTGTGCGTGTGTCTGTGTGTGTGTGTCTGTGTGTGTCTGTGTGTGTGTGTGTGTGTGTCTGTCTGTTTGTGTCTGTGTGTGTGTGTGTGTGTGTGTGTTTGTGTGAGTCTGTGTGTGTGTGTCTGTGTGTGTGTGTGTGTGTGTGTGTGTGTGTGTCTGTGTGTGTGTCTGTGTGTGTGAGCCTATGTGTGTGCCTGTGTGTGTGTGTCTGTGTGTGTGTGTGTGTCTGTGTGTGAGTCTGTGTGTGTGTGTGTGTGTCTGTGTGTGTGTGTGCATTTGTGTGCATGTCCATCCGTGACAATCCGTGTGTGTGTGTGTGTGTGAGTGTGTGTGTGTGTGTGTGTGTGTGTGTGTGTGTGTTCGTGAGGTCAGTCTCACTCTATATTCCTCCGTGAAAATGTTATATCTCGTGTATCAAAGTCACACATACGTGTGTGAGAGACAGACAGACAGACAGACAGACAGACAGACAGACAGACAGGCAGGCAGGCAGGCAGGCAGACAGACAGACAGACAGACTGACAGACAGACAGACAGACAGACAGACAGACAGACAGACAGACAGACAGACAGACAGACAGACAGACAGACAGACAGACAGACAGACAGACAGACAGATATATATATATATATATATATATAGATGTGTGTGTGTGTGTGAGTGTGTGTGTGTGTGTAGAAAAGAAGTACTGGAGACTTTTGTCCAACTTCAAAATTGTATTTCAGAGCTTTCGGGGCCAAGTAGGCTCCTTCTTCAGTGAAGTAAAAGGCTATGTGCGAACGAGTCTGCCAAATCTGACGTCGCACCACTGATGACGTAATGTCCGATGCCCAGCAACGAAATCCACCTGTATCACAAAGTAACTAAATAGAAGTGCAAAAATAGAGTCTAGCCTATGTGTGTGTGTGTGAGTGTGTGTGTGTGTGTGTGTGTGTGTGTGTGTGTGTGTGTGTGTGTGTGTGTGTGTGAGTGTGTGTGTGTGTGTGTGTGTGTGTGTGTGTGTGTGTGTGAGTGAGAACACGATACATACAGGTGCCTGGTAAAGGGGTGCATTCATATAGCGGTTCATCACTCATTGCTGTGTATCAAACCACCTTGCACACTTTACTCCCTGATCACTGGGCCGCTTGATCAAAACCCTTCATGCCTGAAATCCCGTTGAGTCTCCACTGACCTGACCGACACCTGGTGGAAGGCGGTGCGCGTTTTGGCCACCTTGCGGTCCCTGCAGGCAGCAGGATGGAGGAAGGAGAGAGTGCGCTCGGGCACTTCGCACTCGCAGTGTCTTTCCAGCGTGCCCTGCAGCATGCGCACAAAGACACAGGGCAAGTGGTCAGGGTCGTTAATACACCACTCACAACTGTACAGGTCTTCGCTGAGAAAGTCCTTGCAATGATCGCGCAATGAACGGTACTATTGGATACCAGCTGCAGTACAAAGCACCGTCCATGTTTTCTCATCCACATGGAACAGATATGGGACGCCCGAATTTTCTTACATACTCATTCATCATGATTAGTTTGCATTCTAGACATCTTCACAAGCAGCCACTACATAAAACAGGCCGATGACTCTTGAGCAAAATACGCATAACCCTACAGGGAAGCCAAACAAACCTTCGTGCAAAACGTTCTTGCTGGGTAGGTAACTTTGTGGACGGTGTAGAGGCTGGAGGGGTTGACGGTCACTCTCAGTGCTGGGTAGGTGACAGGTACACAGGCTTTCCTCAGGAAGCCCAGCTGGGTGTCCTTGACCTGGGCAGCGTGAATGGTGAGAGGAGGGATAATAACTTGCTCCACGCCAACAGGGAGCAAGGTCAGGGGCGATCTTCTGCAGGACCCCTTGAGCTTTCGGACCTTCACGTCGCCATGGCATTCGGCTTCCCGCTGCCTCTCATCCAGTACAAGCACGTTCATGGCGTCTTCTTCTCGGAGTCTTGGCCGCCTTGCCCTCTCGGTGAGAACTTTCTCGTGCAACAATTGTCGTGACGTCATCACTCTTGCAGTATTGACGCGTAAAGTCTCCGAGTGAGGTCAAGTTTGAAAGTTGCTGGTTTGTTTACACGTGGGTCAGTGCGTACTGCGCATGTGTCATTTCCAAGATAGCAGCGAAACTAGCAAGTGGTATGTTGTGTTTGAATGGAACAAAGAGGAGGATGTGGCGGTGAACTGAAGAGAAAACCTTTGTCTGCGATATAAGTACTTGTTTGTGTAGGGTTCATGAGCTAATGTTGTTTGTCTTGCATACATTTTTCAGAGTTTTTCTTTTTCCTTGTAATGTATCCCTTGTTTACGTTGTCGGGCTCTGTTTTCGTCGCTTTCTGCTGACGTTTACCGTGTTGACAAAGGGAGTTAAGTTTTACACCGTAGCCTTGTTGATGAATGCAGAGACAAATACGACACTGCATTTACGGAGGTGTTAGCAAACAAGTCTTTGTAGCGCTTGTACTCCTCATCTCTCAGTCCTTTGCTTGATCCTTGGCGCCAAGTGGCAGGAGGGCAAGGTTGCAAACACTGAAATCTTGGACCAAGCGTTAGCATCCTCCATTGAAGTGATCTATCCGGGGTCGCAGTTTTGCTGATCTGGTCGCGTTACCAGAGGCAAATATCTCAAGACTATGACATGCTAACAAAGGGCAACCGAAAAGGCGTTTCTGTGTGTGTTTCTTTTAAACTAATCGCTGTAATCATACGGGGGGAGCAGGTATCAACATTGGGTCGAAATACAAGGTAGTGTCTGGTTTGGGAAATGATTTAATTAGAAGAACTGACTGATTGGACTTGCGTATAATCACATCGATCACTTCATACACACACGCACGCACACACAAACACACACACACACACACACACACACACACACACACACACACACACACACACACACACACACACACACACACACACACACACACACACACACACACACACACACACACACACACACACACACACACACACACACAGAGAGAAACGCCTGACCGATTCCCTTTGTCCAACGTACACTAGTTCTGGGATGTCCGCTTCTGAAACGCATAGAGGGAAAAGTGCATGCCCAGGCAGAATTTCTTTGCGGAGCTCACTCAGGTTCGGATGAGTCAGGACCGCCCACGCGAAGGCAACAAGGACAGCTCCAAAGGCAGCCTGGGGTGGTGCGATCTCCAAGAAGAAGAGCTGGCGGTGGCAAGGGACTCTGGACAGACCCTGATCGTAAATCGTCGTCCGAATGACAGCCACCTCCCTCGGGGAAGAGTGAAGTAGTCATGCAGACCCAGGCCGCTTGGGAAAGGCGCCATGGAATTGTGCCAGTGCCTGCAACATCAACAGAGATCCCGCGTTGCATTTGTTCCCGCCTCTGCAAGTCTGGGAAGGGCAGGCAGGGCCACCCGCGATCCCACAGAGAGACGCAGAATTTTAAGCCATCTTTAGACACAAGGGACAGCCACCAACACTCTTCTTCTCTTATGTATGTATGTGTGTATGTATGTGTGCATGTGTGTATGTATGTGTGCATGTGTGTATGTATGTGTGTATGTGTGTATATATGTATGTATGTATGTATGTATGTATGTATGTATGTATGTATGTATGTATGTATGTATGTATGTATGTATGTATGTATGTATGTATGTATGTATGTATGTATGCATGCATGCAAGTATGTATGTATGTATGCTAACGACAGGGAAAGACACTTACGGGAGCTTGAAACCGCTCTTGGGCACAGTGGGTACCAGAGCGTAGCCGTCAGGAGACAGTTCAGACGGGCTATTAGGCAGAGAAGGGAAGATCTCTTCACCCGGCGTGACGAACAAACCGAAGCCGGTCGTGTCCCACTGGTAACCACCTACTTCCCAGGCGCAGAAGGTCTTCGATGGGGGCTCAGAAGACTTCAGCATCTCTTAGACGAGGACGAGCGGCTGTCTCAGGATCTTCCTCTACCCCCAGTGCTGGCGTTCAGGCAGCCTCCCAACCTTAAAAAAATGTTGGTCCGCAGCAGGTTCACTTCACCGGGACGGATGAGAATCAACTCCGTACAGCCCTGTGGAAAGGCAAGGTGCGCCACCTGTACATCCCTCTGCACAGATACCACCATCAGCAGGAACCAGGTTCTACACCACGTCAGGGGCATCTACTCCTGCGGCTCCAGTGATGTGGTCTACTTTGTTCTGTGCCACAGGAAGTGCCCTGATGCGTGGTATGTCGGAGAGACAGGACAGATACTGCGCCAGCGCATGAATGGACACAAGGCGACTATCAGGAGCCAGTCACCTCTACCAGTGGCGGAGCACTTTAGTTTGCCGGGCCACTCAGCAAGAGATATGATGGTTAGCGTGCTAGCGGGTGGATTGCACGACACTTGACGACGCAGGGTCGCTGAACAGAAGTTCATCAGACTGTTCAGCACGCACCACGCCGGACTCAACAGAGATCTCGGGTTCATGGCGCACTACAAGTGAACTTCTCACGACCTGCACGTGCGTCGCATGAGGTCTCTGGGTCTTGGTGTTAACACCGGCGTACCATCCCCTATTTAAGCCGTCCCCGCCAGCCTCTCACACACTTGGCCTGATGAAGGAAGGTTTCCGAAAGCTTGCCAAGAGAGTACTTCACGTCATATACATGCCAGCAGGGACGGAGCCTTGCCAGTGCCACAGAGACAGAGCCGCCACGTCCTTGTGACTCGGCGGTCTACATCCCTGGGCGGGAGGCTCTACCCCCCTTGGTCTTCGTCTACCTACGAACGGCCCTTTTCAGGGCCAACTGTACTCGCGAAAGAATACTTTGTCGGTTGCAGTCCACGGTTCTTTATTTTTCAAGCAGTATTTCGACCGGCCCCCGGCACCTCTGTGTGTGTGTGTGTGTGTGTGTGCGTGCGTGCGTGCGTGCGTATGTATGTATGGCGTTCATCGATATCACAACTGATATCTACAGAAAGTGTACCTTCCAGGTGAAATCAGGAGGAAAACTCGCGAGACCCATACAGCGAGGGAAGAGCATTATCCAGGGGTGCCCTTGGAGCGTCATTATCTTCCAGCAAGGAATAGACAAGTGGCTCCGCTGGATAGAGCATCCATACCCTGACTTGTGCATCCCAAATCCGGTGCAGGGCTATGTGGACGATATTTGTGTCACAAGCACTGACATACAACAAATGAAAGAAGCAGTAAGAAAAACTGAGGAGTTCATGCAAGCAGCAGGAATGCAAGTAAAACATCAGAAATGCGCAGTTCTCCATGGAAGAAGAACGGGGAACAACTGGAACAAGAAAGACAAGACCAGTGATGCACAACTCCTCATTCAAGGATCCTCACTCCCCCTGTACTCCAAAGATCAGCCGTACTGTTATCTCGGCTATGACATCAACCTGAGCAACACCGCAGCAACATCGCAAGCAGAAAGAGTAGCAGAGGAGTTCAAGAATACCCTGAAGAAAATCGACGCATCCCCCCTGCCAGTGACAGCGAAGCTTCAGGCGGTAAACATCATGGGCTCTTCTAGACTGAACTTTTATTTCTCCAATCTCACTTTCACAGTGAAGTGCCTGGACGAACTGGAGAACGAAATTGTCAGAAATGTGAGGAAATGGCTCCAGCTGAACAATTCATCCAATCGAGACTTCATGTTCTGTCCCAGGGGAGAAGGCGGACTCGGTCTGATAAACCCTCACGCCATCTACAACGCGACGCGGTTGTCCTTCACCTTGTCCGTGTTGAATAGTGATGATAGGCAGGTGCGAGAAACGGCCCGAACGTCACTCAAGCTACATATGGATAAGCGCAAAGTGCCGCAAGCGTCGCCAGACGAAGAAAATGCGTTCGCAGGTTTTCGCACCAACGCTGCAGGAAAAATCCAGAAGAATAGCAGAGTAAACTGGGCGAAATCAGATTGGGTGCACGTGAACGAAATCTGCATGCGCGAGAAAGCACGTCTTCTAAAAGACTCCGAAGATCGCTTCGCGTTACACGTGGAAGTAGATGAGGATGTCAGTGTGATGACCCGTGACAGACAGAGTGCCTCCACTATCATCAAACGCAAGCACCTGGCCGAGCACGCTGAGGCATGGAGTAGAGAAGCACTCCCAGGGCAGAATCCAAAGGGAGGCAACCGCAGCAGACCACAAGCTGTCGTCGGCTTTCCTGCTGAACACGAAACTGAAGGACAGTGTCGTGCGCTTTGTCGTGAGGGGTAGGCTGCAACTTCTCCAGTGCAACAGTCTTCTTGCGACCTACTACCCCCAGTTGTATTCTAGGTCCTGTGCACTGTGCAATCATCCAAGCGACACAGCGTCTCACATTTTGAATGGATGCACGAAATACCAGAAGCTGTACCAAGCGAGGCACAGCCGAATCGTAGAACTCATTTGTAAGAACTTGCCTCAGACAGATTCGTGCATCGTGCTCAAGGACGCCGTGGTGTCTCCGCAGCTGTTCCATGGCAATACCCCCTTCGTGTCCACAACAACAAGACCAGACATCACGCTTATTCGAGAAGAAAATCACGAAGTGCTGCTTGCAGAGATAGCCGTTCCTTTTGACACTCACATCGACACTTGTTACAAAACAAGAAGTTCGAAAAATACATCCAGTTGTGTCAGGAAATCACTGCACTGGGCTATCGTTGCCGAGTAATCGTGATCGTGGTCGGCAGACTGGGCACTGTCCACCAGCGGGTGGTGCCAGGCCTGCAACTGCTGGGAATTCGTCGAAGTGGCTGGCGCGATACCTCAGAAAAATGTATCAACTAACTCTGATTTAGATGTTGGTTTCATGGCCTATCCAGCTTACCATGTCGGATCAGATAGCGAAACGATCACTCGTGCATTGAGTTTTGATGCTAGACCGGGACACTCCCGGCAGGTGTGTTTTGTTTGCGTTGTAAGGTTTGAGTACTATAAGCTGTAAGTGTAAAAATGGTCAGTTATTAATATAATCGGTGATTTTAGTTGTAATGAAACTTTTTGTGTGTTTTAATGCCATTTTCTTGTCATCATCGACCCGATCTTACAAGTTATACATTACGCTGAGTGCGGGCAAGTTGATCACTCATCGACTCGATGATAGTGAATTTTCAGTCCTCGCCAGACCAGGGAAACGAAATTGTCAATTCAAGCAAGAACTAAACAGTTATCTGCTGCTACTCATTCGAGCTTTACATGACACAGTACTGTTTTCCACCCCCACATACATGTACTTTGAGCGATCTAGTATTCAGTGCAGACGCTTCGAGAATGCAACCGGAACGGCATGGTTCTACCTAACGCGTTGTTTTTCGATAGAGAGCGCCGAGGACAACTCCTGCAGGGTACGATAATGAGAATGTCCTAAAGTCATGGGCCGCAAACCCCTTAGGAGGGAAAGAGGATAATGTAAAATGTGCGTGCGTGAGTGCCTCTACTGGCGTGCAAGTTTGTGCGCGTCCTCGTGCGCACACGTGTATGTGTGATGTGCGTGTGCGTGCGTGTGCGTGCACACGTGTGTGTGCGTGCGTACGTGCGTGCGTGTAAATTGGTGTATATGCATGCACGCGTTCATGTATGTTTGCACTGGAATAGGAACCTTCATCCGTCACCTGAGACTGAAGTTTCCTGAGTCTGTCATATCCTCAGTTTCGGACACGCCACTTCTTGCAAATCTTGTTCGAACAAAAACACGTATACCAAAAAGACAACCGAAAAATATTTCATCTGGATGCTGTTAAAACGAGTTACACCTCCAAAAGTAAAATTAATACTGCGGCGCATATTTCATCATCAATCACTGAAGGTGAACAGCATTCTAGTCCACTATAACTTCGCCTGCCGGTGAAGTCTCGAGCAGAGTTGACATCACGTGATGGAAGGATTTCGTCCGAAAATTTCAAATGAGGGTCACACGAGAGGCTTGTGGGATAGCCGATCTGCTTCCTGACATACGCCGTTAAATTAGTTCTAAGACTATTTTGCACAAAACTCATAAATTACGCTTGTTGAGGCAATAAACAAGCGTTTATTCGATTAAGTAAAATGTTTGTGTTGAAATGGAAACAAGTTTTGACATCTGAATGATTTCTGTAAAAAGTGGAGAGAAAAAAGTATCAGAACGAACTATTTTTAGCGCAATGCTGTAATACGAAGGGTCAAGTCTGTTACTCATTCGTTGCGAACTGTGCCAGTCACTACTGACTATATAGGGTTCACAGAATGGGTGAACAGTGGAGATCGCGATAGCTATACACTTGTGACAGCAAACCGCAAGGAGTAACCTCCCTTGTTCGGCCTCTTCACGGTCGCGTTCCATTCCAGCTTTGCATTGGTAGGACGACTTAATATCCTCAGTGCTAGTGTGTATGCTCATGCTCACAAATCATCTTTCTGATCGTATCTAGTAGTAGCAGGCCTCCATCAATACTGGTACAGTGCTAGTAACAGTAACAGTGCTAGTAACAGTGTTGGTTATGGAGATGGAAGGATTGTCACTAAGTATACATGTACATATCTGAGATGATGTGTTTTCTTTCTCGGTTTTTCTTGACGTATGTGTATGCACATCCATGGTTCTGTGTGCGGCAGAAATGCATGTTCGTTCTTGCACGAGTTTGTGTTCATCTGTCAATCCAATGGTTCGTCGTCCAACTTTTCCGTGTGGATGCCAATGAGCTCGTGTTCGTCAGTGCAGCTATTCCTATCCGTATGGTGATCTGTTTGTTCTGTGTGACTGCCTCTGCCTCTCTACCTGCCCCTACCTTCCTCCCACCCACCCACCCCCCCACCCACCTTCATCCCCCCAACTCCTCCCCTTCTCTCTATCTCTCTCTCATCTCTCTCTCTCTCTCTCTCTCTCTCTCTCTCTCTCTCTCCTCACTCTATGCTTGCCTGCCTGTCTCTTTCTCTCTCTCTTTCTCTCTCTCTCTTTCTCTCTCTCTTTCTCTCTCTCTCTCTCTCCCTCTCTCTCTCCTCACTCTCTGCCTGCCTGCTTGTCTCTCTCTCTTTCTCTCTCTCTCTTTCTCTCTCTCTCTCTCTCTCTCTCTCTCTCTCTCTCTCCTCACTATCTGCCTGTCTGCCTGCCTGCCTGCCTGTTCTCTCTCTCTCTCTCTCTCTCTCTCTCTCTCTCTCTCTCTCTCTGTCTCTCTCTCTGTCTCGCTCTCTCTTTCTCTCTCTCTGTCTCGCTCTCTCTTTCTCTCTCTGTGTCTCTCTTTTGTCTTTCTTTTTTTCTCTCTCTATCTCTATCTCTGTCTCTCTCTCTCTCTCTCTCTCTCTCTCTCTCTCTCTCTGCCTCTCTGCCTCTCTGCCTCTCTGTGAGTCTCTGTCTGTCTGTAGTTCTGTCTGTACTTCTGTCTGTCTGTCTGTAGTTCTGTCTGTCTGTCTGTGTGTCTGTCTGTCTGTCTCTCTCTCTCTCTCTCTCTTCTCTCTCTCTTTCTCTCTCTCTCTCTTTCTCTCTCTCTTTCTCTCTCTTTCTCTCTCACTCTCTCTCTCTTTCTCTCTCTCTCTCTCTCTCTCTCTCTCTCTCTCTCTCTCTCTCTCCTCACTCTTTGCCTGCCTGCCTGCCTGCCTGTCTCTCTCTCTCTCTCTCTCTCTCTCTTCTCACTCTCTGCCTGTCTGCCTGCCTGCCTGTCTCTCTCTTTCTCTCTCTTTCTCTCTCTTTTTTCTTTCTTTCTCTCTCTTCTCTCTCTCTCTCTCTCTCTCTCTCTCTGCCTCGCTGCCTCTCTGCCTCTATCTGTGTCTCTGTCTGTCTGTAGTTCTGTCTGTCTGTCTGTAGTTCTGTCTGTCTGTGTGTCTGTCTGTCTGTCTGTCTGTCTGTCTGTCTGTCTGTCTGTCTGTCTGTCTCTGTGTGTGTGTGTGTGTGTGTGTGTGTGTGTGTGAACGTGTGCATGTGTGCACGTGCGCACATGTGTGTTTGTGTGCGTATGCATGCATACACAGGTCGGTCACAGCTTCATTGTCTCCTGATGCACGTTGTAGAGAATCGAAATACAACAATGTATCAATCTTCTCTTCAAATCTTGGATCTGTTAGATATGTTCTCTTGCACGATATTTATTGCGTAACGCTCTTTACGATAATGTGGCAGCCCTCTGTTAATCTTACTCTCCCACCGTCGACTTCCTTGTACGTCTGGAATAAAAATAGACCCACCGCCATACCCAAGGCGATGAAAGAAACGAATGGCCAGGGAAATGAAGTCTTTTTCGCACCATGTCTAACCAACACCTGTGACGTGGGTAGTCAATGACCCATTGGGTAGTCAATGACTCATTGGGTAGTCAGTGACCCATTGGGTAGTCAATGACTCATTGGGTAGTCAGTGACCCAATGGGTAGTCAATGACTCATTGGGTAATCAGTGACCCATTGGGTAGTCAATGACTCATTGGATAGTCAGTGACTCATTGGGTAGTCAATGACTCATTGGGTAGTCAATGACCCATTGGGTAGTCAATGACTCATTGGGTAGTCAATCACTCAATGACTCATTGGGTAGTCAGTGACCCATTGGGTAGTCAATGACTCATTGGGTAGTCAGTGACCCATTGGTAGTTAATGACTCATTGGGTAGTCAGTGACTCATTGGGTAGTCAGTGACCCATTGGTTGGCCAATGACTCAAGACAGCCTGATTAGGTTTATAGGCCACCCAGCCTCACATTAACCATCCATCATCTTCGCCAAGTCAGATCAGTGTACATCTTCAGTTCTGGTTACCTCTTGACTGATTCAGAATAATTTCTTTAAAAAGGCTAAGTTTTCCGTGCGTCGATTACTTTTTCACATCTTGTTTTGGATTTGTCCATAAATGACAAAGGCCTACATAATGACTTTTCAAGTTGGCCTTTTCCCCGAGCGAGAAAGCTGCAGTGAAAATTGCAGGGGTTCGGTAGGAAGAAGTACAAAGCGTTCACAGTGATCGATTTCACGTTGTGGGTGCCAGTCAGTCCATGGAAGCACAGCTGAAGCTGGGCCGCACGTGCCAATCATTAGAGGCAAGCTTGACTCTTCCAGATGGTCAGTCGTGACGTGTACACAGTACAGTCTCGAGCCAATCATTAGAGGCAAGCTTGACTCTTCCAGATGGTCAGTCGTGACGTGTACACAGTACAGTCTCGAGCCAATCATTAGAGGCAAGCTTGACTCTTCCAGATGGTCAGTCGTGACGTTCACACAGTACAGTCTTGAAGGAGCAGTGCACAAAACACAGTCTGAAATACCTGTACAACTTCTCAGAGGTCGAGTCACACTTGCTACATCAGCAGTGGAGATGTGCTGGAGCCTGACGGCATTGTGGCATCTGCCTGATTCCGTGCCTGTTGTCAAGTGCCAGTGCAGGATTAATCACGTGGCCCGATGGCCGCAGGATAAAGTGTCAAGCTGTCTGAGACCCAGGCATGGGTACTAAATCGCTATACAAAGCCAACGCCATCAATGCCATTGCACCAGACAATCTCTGGCGGAGACGTGAATGCAATAACAAGGTTGATTTTGGCAGGTCTGCTTGTAAAAGGCAAGGTGCGTTTTATATTGCGACATTTGACCCATTCATGGGTGCTCAAACCGAGAATTTTACCTTCTGGTCATCTCGCTGCTCTCATTTTCACTCCAACACCTTATCACCTCCCTGGACAGCACAGCCCCGGTAGGAATGTTCGTGGTTTTGTACTTCAGTCGGTTCATATAAGCTGATGATGAGTATTGCAGGAGGAGGTCGCTGTTGTGACTATGGTCTTGTGTGATGCACTTTTGATCATTTACACAAGTTGTAATAGGAAAAGAAATCGAGATATAACTCCCGTAGACAAGATGTGAAGACGGCAGTTATGAATAGGACATTGCATGGTGTGTGTTAACTCGTTATCCTGAAGCCTTAGAGTATGTTTGTTGTGGCATCCAGGGTGAAAACAAAACCAATCGAGAACGAGCTTATAATGCTTTGCATTGCGAGGAGATGACGCGATGAGAGAGTTAGCAAGTGACGTTTTCGTTCAGTCTACTGCGATTAGTTCTGCCATCTTTGTCATAGGGCGAATATACTATATAGAAAATCACAACTACATTAAAATACATACGATCTGATCGAATCATCGTACCGCTGGCACACTTTTACTTTGTGTGATTAATCGCATGCTCCACTGCTGTTATAAAGAGGTTTACACTATAGAGGCACAGATGGAATACGACAGGAAACAGAGTCTCTGATACTCTGTGCCTTTCCTCTTTTCTCTCCTTGCTGTTTTTCGAAACAGTGAGGTGCGTGAGTCCGAGCATTGAACGAAACACATGCTCAGTTTGAGTTGACAGGGTCGTTGATTTTTGCTTAGGATTCCTGCTTGAACTGGGGGTGAGAATTGGCGCGTTTCGAAAAGGTCGAAGAACTTGGGAAATCGTGGTGGCTTGCTCTTATTCTGATCAACTCTAATGATTTTTGCGATCACTGGTTTTAGATAACCTTCAAAGGCTGACATGCCGTATAACTCCATCTATCCAACCATCCATCCATGCATTCATGCACCGATCCATCCATCCATCCATCCATCCATGCATCCATCCATCCATGCATCCATCATCCAACCATCCATCCATGCATCCATCCATGCATTCATCCATCCATCCATCCTTCCATCCATCCATCCATCCATCCATGAATTCATCCATCCATCCATCCATCCATCCATCCACCCATGCATTCATGCACCGATCCATCCATCCATCTCCATCCATCCATCCATGCATCCATGAATCCATGCATCCATCATCCAACCATCCATGCATCCATGAATCCATGCATCCATTATCCAACCATCCATCCATCCATCCATGCATTCATCCATCCATCCATGCATCCATTCACCCATGCATTCATCCATCCATCCATCCATGCATTCATCCATCCATCCATGCATCCATTCACCCATGCATTCACCCATGCATTCATCCATCCATGCATTCATCCATCCATCCATGCATCCATTCACCCATGCATTCATCCATGCATCCATCCATCCATCCATCCATCCATCCATGCATCCATCTTTAACCACCACCAGCACTGAAATGGGGACCGTTTGCGCGTGTTTGTTAGCCGGTCGAAGGCAACATAATGGAAGACCGTGAAGGAAGCACTGCCAGTGACTATGGAAGTAAGCAGTCGAGTCCTAATCCCTGGATACCACGACGTGAGGGCGAGAACAGGGGTGCAGGGAAAACTGCCAGTGATAATGAGCCCACTGTCAGGGGTGCAGGGAAAACTGGCAGTGATGATGAGCCCACTGTCAGGGGTGCAGGGAAAACTGGCAGTGATGATGAGCCCACTGTCGGTTGTAGGGTGGGACTGACGCATCATTTTCCCCGTACAAGAGGAGAATCTCAAGCAGCTGGACTTTTCCCAGCTCTTTTTCCAGCAAAGACGTGCCTCTCAGCACCACCCCTGCCTTTTGTTGATAAATGTAGATATGACTTGTAGACGGGTGGACAAAATACGAATGAGGCTAAATTCAGAAAACGGGAGGGTGGGGGGGTGGGGGTGGGGATATTGCAAAGATGAGATGCCGAAAACGATTTTATTTGTGAGGCATCTGGCCCGAAGAAAAGAAATAAATATCACAAATAAACGCAAGCTAGCAGAAGAGAATGAAAGAAAGATAAGAACTGTACTCATACAATGGGCAAACAGTGACGTCGATGTGCAAGTGCTGCAGTTAGGACAACGACGGCCTGACGGGAAGTAGCAGACGTGGCCGAGTGTTAAGCGCATTTGACGTGCAGTTGTTTGCGGCTAGTGGGTGCGGCGTTCGAAGCTGCGCGAATTCCGGATTTAAAACTTTGACCAAGCTGCTTAACTCACATCGCTTCATCCCTCCCAGGAGTAAAACAGAGTAGCTGTGAGGGCAGCGATGACGCGCTGTGGTGCGCTTGACTCGTGCACGCGGCAGTGATAGGCCTACAGCATCGGGTCGGAGTGCTCCCCAGGTAGTGAAGTTAGAGTTGGTCCCCGACTGCGTGTGTCTTATCTCTCCGTCACTGTGTTTGTCTTATCCCTCTGTCACTGTGTGTGTCTTATCTCTCTGTCACTGTGTGTGCCTTATCTCTCTGTCACTGTGTTTGTCTTATCTCTCTGTCACTGTATTTGTCTTATCTCTCTGTCACTGTGTTTGTCTTATCTCTCTGTCACTGTGTGTGCCTTATCTCTCTGTCACTGTGTTTGTCTTATCTCTCTGTCACTGTGTTTGCCTTATCTCTCTGTCACTGTGTTTGTCTTATCTCTCTGTCCCTGTGTTTGTCTTATCTCGCTGTCACTGTGTGTGTCATCTCTCTGTCACTGTGTTTGTCTCATCTCTCTGTCACTGTGTTTGTCTTATCTCTCTGTCACTGTGTTTGTCTTATCTCTCTGTCACTGTGTTGTCTTATCTCTCTGTCACTGTGTTTGTCTTATCTCTCTGTCACTGTGTTTGTCTTATCTCTCTGTCACTGTGTTTGTCTTATCTCTCTGTCACTGTGTTTGTCTTATCTCTCTGTCACTATGTGTGCCTTATCTCTCTGTCACTGTGTGTGTCTTATCTCTCTGTCACTGTATGTGTCTTATCTATCTGTCACTGTGTTTGCCTTATCTCTTTGTCACTGTGTTTGTCTTATCTCTCTGTCACAGCGTGTGTCTTATCTCTCTGTCACTGTGTGTGCCTTATCTCTCTGTCACTGTGTTTGTCTTATCTCTCTGTCACTGTGTTTGCCTTATCTCTCTGTCACTGTGTGTGCCTTATCTCTCTGTCACTGTGTTTGTCTTATCTCTCTGTCACTGTGTGTGTCTTATCTCTCTGTCACTGTGTGTGCCTTATCTCTCTGTCACTGTGTGTGCCTTATCTCTCTGTCATTGTGTGTGCCTTATCTCTCTGTCACTGTGTTTGCCTTATCTCTCTGTCACTGTGTTTGCCTTATCTCTCTGTCACTGTGTTTGCCATATCTCTCTGTCACTGTGTGTGCCTTATCTCTCTGTCACTGTGTGTGCCTTATCTGTCACTGTGTGTGCCTTATCTCTCTGTCACTGTGTGTGCCTTATCTCTCTGTCACTGTGTGTGCCTTATCTCTCTGTCACTGTGTGTGTCGTCAGCTGACAAGTGAATGATTGATCAAGCGACCCAGTGCGTAAAGTGTGCACAGCGATTTGAGCCTCAAACACGGGAAATAAGTCGTTTTATAAAAACCATACTGTTACCATTTATCCTTACGTAAGTCACGAAATCAACAAAGTTTAGCATTGATCATTTGATGGGAACTATAACATGAATGAATATACAAATAGACATGCTGCGGAAGTTATCCGAAGAGGATGACAAAACTGTGGCATCGAGCTGACAGCCCTGGGCGGCACAGCAACGGGTCGAAGACACTATCAAGTCATGGATCTGTCTTGAGGCAGTCAACTTGAATGGCTTTGCCAACGTCACTGTCGAAGTAAAGCCACGTCTCTCTGTCCATTCACGACGCTGTCTGGTCACTAGCAAGTGGGGATGGTTTAGATGGACTCTGAAACTGAAGAGATGGCTTCCTCGCTAGCGTGCAGAGTCTTGTGTGAAATTCGCTGTCTCCACAGTTTGGCACATTCTTCACTCGCCTGAGCGCGAGGAGAAATTAGCATGGACATGTGATGAGATGGTAAACTGTGTTCTTCGTCTCCCAACAGTTGTTAGTGGCAGTAATAGCGATGAAAACGGTTGATTATGAGAAAAACACAGCATCGCACTGGGACTAAACGGTCTGTTCTCTCTTTCCCTTCGCCGAAGTACACACAATTACTTTGTTCTAACTGGTTTTTACATCAAAGAATCTTCGTTTTTACATTTCCGTAGAAGCTCTCTGTGGTCCCATCCTGCGAGGCAGCATGGAGTGGAGGAAACGCCAGAAGGAAAGCTGCAAGGCAGGCGGCATGGAGTGGAGGAAACGCCCGAAGGAAGGCGGCATGGCAGGCGGCCATATTGGGACGGCTGCCACTGTCGATGCCGAAGTGGACTCAGACACGAAAGAATTTTGGACTCGAACGACCCGGATGTCGATTTTCCCTCGCTGTGAGGTTTTTGGAGAGGAGCATGAGTGCTCGAACTGA
>JAWQFJ010002549.1:27500-45000 GCA_034096865.1 Theodoxus fluviatilis
CAAGAAAACCACAACACTTCACGTCACTGTCGTATCATTTGACAAAAAAGACTGCTGACTTGAATCCTGATGTTTCCATGTTTAGAACAGATCGAGCCGTGTTTTATAGCTCACAAACATTATTCTCTTCTGGAGTACTTCGAACGAAGAATTTTCCCTCGTCAATTTCATCATTCTAGTGTTGCCTCCGGCACTCGTCTGCACTGAATGTGGTTACAATCTCTTTCGTAGCATTGAATACCAAACTTTCAGCAGCAACACATTCATAATAGTAATGAACAATTTGTCAAACTATCCTGTCAGATGTAAATGAAATGTGTTGGAAAATTGTTTCTGCCTAAAGTTGAATATAAACTGCACTTGTCCAATTCTGACCATGACAGGCCAGGCATCACGGCAATTTAAAGAAGACAAAGTGTCAATCAACATCCTGGCAAACATCACTACTTTCCTCGGTCTAGATTACGAGAGAAAATACTCTAGCTCCAGAAAGTCGACATACACATGGCTAGAACAGCAACGTGCCTATGCATCCGGCCTGGGCATCAGACTGCCTTTGCAATCGATGTCTCCAAACAAGTCGAGATGCACAGACTCAGCTCACTCCAAAAGCCCGACGGAATAAGTGCGAAACAGCCGCTCAGAGATGCAGGGCAGCAAGATCTTTTGAAGACAATTGCTTCCATTTCCTAGCCTGCCCAAAGTGTTACCAAGTCAGGACAGCAATTGACTACCTTTTGTCCGAGGAGGTAGAACCAAGGGCTGACTTCGATTCATCGCACTGCTTGTCGTTTGGGGGATGCCTTAGGGAAACAGTTCTTGAACTTTCTTCCTAAACTTCCAATTGCCCACTGTAGTTAAAAGAAACGGGGTTGTCTGATGTCGATCTCTGTCAGGTTCTCGCATTTGGAAATGCCCCCGACAGACGTGTAAATAGAATTTCAACAAGAATTTGAAATACTCCGAGAAAACAAACGAAGGGTGATAGGGGACATACACGAGAAAAACTGGAACGAGAAATGTCCCCGACAACTTTGTACGTATGCAGTTAGGAAATATTAAAGAAGAAGCGTTCAGAGAATTTAAAAACAATCACACACATTTCTAGCGTGTTCGAGTACTTGAGCAAATATTTTTTCTTAACCTACCTTGGCAAGTATACTTGGTGTTTAAGGACTTTAAATCTAATTTTAAGAACTAAATGTTTCTTGAACAACAAACTTTGTAAATGATAAAGACACGCTGTCACATATGCTTGCGCCAGTGCATATTCTTTACAACCAATGCCAAAATAATTAACTGTTAATATCTTGAAACGTCCGAATTGGGTATTGTCAAATTGACACTTTCCTTACCCCTTGATTGAACAAAACCTACTCTGTGCTACTTAACGGAGCCAATTTCCAGAAAATTTCAGGGGAAAACGAAGATTAAACGTATTTCAGAATTGTGTTTTATAACCCACACGGCACATCCACTGATGGCCAGCCATCTCTCCTCCTTCGCACCATTATGCAAGGAAGCCTGCACACTCGACCCAGGGGGCGACGGCGTTGTTTTCGCCTGCAGGCAATCTATACTCCACGGAAAGAATCATGATGGTTCCAGGGGTACGCTTTGAGTGGGAGGGGAAGTGGGGTAGATTTACTGCAGCTGTTGCTGACACGGCCACTTCCAGCCTGTGTTTTGCCTGACTGCTGCCCCTGAACGCTTTGAGCTATCAGCGAGTCCTGGTGCCATTGGGGGGTTCTCATTCCGTTGAGTCAACCAGACCTTCTTGCTCCCCACGTCCCTGCCATATGGTCTCTCTCAAAGACGACAGAGGAGATCCCAAATAGATTTTGGAGACGTGGGATAACGTTAAACAGGCTGAAACAATGCAGGCCTGCTGAAGGGTTTCGTTTGCAATGGAGGGGATTTATGGTAAACTGCGCTGCACTGACAGATGTTAATAAGTGTCTGCGACCATCCAGCGTTGTCTGAAGAGATGCGAAAAGAAGACATTTAGCTCAGCCCCATGCAGTCCCAATGGGAGGTTCTTTAACTGAGCCTTTGAAGATCAGGGCCCGTATTCACAACGGCGATTTATCGGCGATTTATTTTAACTCCGATTTATCTCTAAACTCAGACGATTCCAACTGCCTGTTCCGCTCTCCCTTCGCTGGAAACCAGTGTATACAGCAAAGCGCAACCTAGGATCCTCTGACGAGCGTATCTTATCTAACCGATCAAGATAACCCGGGCTTAGGGGATAAATCGAGTGTTAAAAAGATAAATCGCCGTTGTGAATACGGGCCCAGATGTCTTTGACTGTATCATAAGCTGACTCTGTCACTGCCCCCAACCGTTGATCCTGATTCATGCTGTTGCTGCTGCTTCTGCGGGGTTCATACCTTTTTTCTGTGCTTGTTGAAGAGGTCAATCGACGTATGAATGTTTCTGCCATGGTTCGCTTTGATTCCAATGAGAGGACTGAAAGTTGATATATCTTCTCAAACATAGTCACACAATGACTGATTTCGCATTTTCTTATTGTCACAATATACTTGGAAAATTTCATCCCATCAACGCACAATTGTTGTATTGTCCTTGTATTCATTGGATCAAATAAAGAATTTGTCCTCAAAGCACGCACCATTTCATAACACTTTAATTCATGAATCATGGTGCAGTTTTATATGTATATATACACTGTATAGGCCTTCACAAAATCATTGCGTTTCCCATGAAATCATTCTTCAGATTGAAGCCTTGCAATTGGATTTCTTCCATTCAGCTTTCAGCTCCACACACGGTCATAATGTGATATCTTCGTGTTCAAAGCACTGAACCAGGTCTCCAGCCTTAAACACTGCCGGTGTTGGAATAGTCACAGCATGTGTCTCATGCAAGTCAACAGTCTTACGTTTGTCGTATGCACAAACGCATCACACATCCGTTATCAACAACCGTCTTGGCGGCGGCTGCTGTCTGATTGTTGCCCTTTTGTTGGTAGCTCGACTTCCACGCCCCGCCCTTACTGCCTTCCCACTCCCCGACCCCATCCGTACCCTGTCCCCAACCCCTACCCCATTCCTTACCCCATCCCGAATCCCTATCCCCGCCCCTTCTTCCTCCTTCCCACCCTCTTCGATCTCTGTTTCATAGCCATCGAAATCACCGTCGTCCAAGCCTTCTTCCTCGTTGACGACGGAGGTGAGAGTGTGGAAGGCGCGGATAGCCACGCTGTTGACATGGTGCTCCTGGGCCCGACGGTGGTCTGGAAAGTCCTTAAAGAAGTTGTCCAGTGTGGCCTCCTCTTCCATCTCCTTCCGCTCCGTCCTGAGGTACTTGATGATCATGATGACGATGCCGGCAGAGTAGAAGACGAGGACGGCGATGATGTACATGACGGCGCCAAAGTCGGTGTCGTCCTCCGCCGCTCCTGGCTTGGAGGCCAGCTGGGGCCAGCTGCCGTTCCGCCGTAGACAGTCCTCGAAGAGCGCCGACAGCACAGATTTTGGGGAAGTGGCTCCACGCTCTTCCACCATCCTGTAAGAAGATGGAAAAACTGCATAAAATAATGATATATGAAAAGACACAGGGTCGACAAGAGCAACTCGTCATGGAGCGTCCAAAGATTGTCAAAGGAGAAACGAGTTCCTACCACGCGCAGATTCAGAGGATAATCGGAGGCCTTTTTGAATTACCTTCTGCAGGCACTTATGTTATTTGAGATCAAGGCATTGGATACGGATCATTAGTCATTTCTTAGTCTTAAGTTTAGACAGGGAAGTACGGGTAGGTAAAAGTTAAAACAATCACTATTCAGACAGGAAATGAACGACTTCCTAGTCGGCCTATGACATCTTTTGAACTATCATGAAAAAGTCATGATCATGACTGTGCGATAGAGTGCGGTAAATTGGAAGAACCCCGTAGTAGATAGGTGGGTGAGAGATTTGGTTTGTAGGTACATGAGCGAGTGAGTGAATGAGTTGGTGGAAGAGTTGAAGAGCGAGAGAGCATGCGATATGCATGCAGATTGTCGAGTGTGTGGGTGGGAGAGTGAGTGAATGAGCGAGTGTGTGATTAAATGAATGTGTGTTGAACCTCGCTCACGCGCACGTTTGTGTGTATGTGTATATCTATATGCGCGTGCAAAAAAAATGTGTCTTCCTATGTTTCCATGTGCATGGATACGCTCATAATAGCGCGCCCGAGGGCACGTGATAGCCTTTATCATTGTATGCATGATACCAGATCGTTATAGTCAAAGCAACGTGGTGATATATGCTCCTTTTTTCTGGAATCATTAACAACTGATAACTTATACAGAACCCTCAGTTTTCCGACATAAAAAAGCTCGTGGAGGAAATTTCCTTTTTGATCCCCAATAGCGACAGTAAAGGTCAGAGATCACATCAGGGTGTGGACTCTCAAAAACGTATTTGCCTCAGTTGACTCAGTGCAAGCATCTCGGCTACGAAACCCAAGAATGACGTAGCACTGAGAGAGAGAGAGATAGGACGCGAACTGAATGGAGTGGATGAGGACGTGGGCTGAAAAATAATTTTTTATCTCATTCCTTTCTCGAAATCGTGGAATCCTGCGGTTTCGAGTGTTTTCGAAATCAATACACTTCGCCTTGCAAGAAATTAATTTCAAATGAAATGGAATCGATCTAGGTCGATTCCTGCTGACGTGATACCGAGATCTGTTTTCGAGACACCTTGTGCACGTTCATCACTTAAAGATGTTGTCTTGAGGCATTCCGTGGAACTGATTCTGTGCTGATGCCCGTCAACAACGACTCAAAGAACCCATTAAGGAGGTAGGAGAGACTTGGTCAAACGGTAATGTCTCAAGTTCCTTGATCAACATTCAATTTCCTAAAGTATATCTCAGAGCACTTTTTGTTTTGTTTCAAAGCAATGCATTCAGCAATCCTGCCGCCTCCGTGCTTTGATAAGAGACCATGAAAGCACCGAAGTTTAAGGGTTACAGGGCAGACGCCATACCTATTGAGATCTTTGCCCTATTAGCCTATCAATGCGAGGCTGAGGCAGGAGAAATTTGTCACGTCCTCTGAATGATGACTGCTCAAATAGTTTGGCTAGATATTCTGGTGTTCGGCCATCTTTTACCTTTTTCACAAGCACGCACTTATTGAGCTGCAGATGCTTATGGAGAGGCAAAATGTCAAGCATTTCCATTTTCTTTACAGTGCTGAGAGATTTATTTGGGACTATAAGCTTAGAAGCTCTTCTGTAAAGTGAATTATCTCTCTTCAAATTGGCTTCACTACAGCTATCCCACAATGTTGATGCGTAATTGATGTGTGATATGATGTGGGCACTGAAAAAGATTTTGCAGGTTTCCGTGNNNGAGCTATCCAAAGAGCAGGGGAGAGAGAGAGAGAGAGAGAGAGAGAGAGAGAGAGAGAGAGAGAGAGAGAGAGAGAGAGAGAGAGAGAGAGAGAGAGAGAGAGAGAGAAAGAGAGAGAGAGAGAGAGAGAGAGAGAAAGAGAGAGAGAGAGAGAGAGAGATATGCAATGCTGGGTGTATCGTGCCTGCATGGAAAACGTCCAGTCTACGCACCTCCTCTCATTATTGCAACTTTCCTGTTTTTCCTTTTGCACTGAAAGGTTTTCTTGAGTTTCTGTTATTTTAGTCTTGCATTCCGACAGCGAAATTTCCATTGATGAAGAGAGACCGAGGTTCAAACAGTTCTGTTTCTTTTGATTATGGCATTTAGTTATCATCGAATTCGGGACTTCCATGCCGCTCAGAATTATCTCTTTCGCCCTTGACGGACAAAAAACTCGGCGGACGCATGGCAATAATAAAATTCCAACCTACAGAACAAAGAGCTTTTCCAAGATTTCACGATTTGAACGAACGTTTGCGGATATATGTCCAGCTGTAGTGGGTGGTGGTGGTGGTGGTGGAGGTGGAGGTGGTAGTGGTAGTGGATGTGGTGGCGGTGGTGGTGGTAATGCTGGTGTTGGTAGTGCTGGCGGTGATGATAATGGTGGTGTCGGTGACGTCGACACTATGCTGCTGCTGCTGCTGCTGCTGCTGCTGCTGCTGCTCATGACTTCGACAATTGCTTTATTTCAATGCAGTCGGATCCATTTGTGTGTGCATGTTTTCATTGCTCTCTCTTAGGTCACCCTTCTTTCCGCCTGCGTTGCCCTGGTGCCCGCTATTTGCACTGGCACTGGTGGAGACGACTTTAAGGAACAGAAGTCGAGTGGAAAAATTTACCCATCCCCTCTGTCGTCCTCTCCCCATTCCCCTCTTCCATCCCTACCCCCATCCCCCTTGTCAGTTCTGGTCTCAACACATAATCAATCATGTTTACATCGTGGATATTGACAGGGGCTGCTCTGACTACAGAAGGATTAACCAACTTTCATGTGCATGCGTGCTAACCTCTCTGTTCATGGCTGTCATTTTGCAAATGGTTTGTTTGCTGGAGTTCAAGCATTTTCTTTTGCATTGGGGGAAAAGGCAGAACGATCGCTACAGCAAACAAAACAAGGATTTTGTGTTAGTGTCAGTGTGTGTGTGTGTGTGTGTGTGTGTGTGTGCGTGCGTGCGTCGTACGTGTGTATGTGTGTGTGTGTTTGTGTGTGAATGTGTGTGTGTGTTTTATCCAGGCGCTGTAGAACTTTAAACCATGTAATAATGTTTGCTTAGCTAAAAGACGCGGTGATGGCACAAGGGAGTGGATGTCCATGTAGGAGAGGGATGGATTCAAGCATCAGAGGAAATCTATCTACGCAATCCCAAATGCATGTCAGTGACTACAGATCCAGTTGTGTGTCCATTTGTAAGTTCATCTTCCTCTTCCTAGCTGCCAGCTTTCTGTGCAGATGACGTATTCACCCAAACTGTGATGAACCCCGTGGACGACGGGCATGAACGTACTTGACTGGCAAGGGACGTAGTCATTTGAAGATTTTGTCTGCAACTATGTACAGATTCTGGTCGTATCACGAACCCACACAAGCTTCAGAAAGAGCAATATGTGTACCCACATAGAACCCTATGATGTTTACATGCTATCAAAGCAGACTTACCAAATGTTCAACGTGTTAAGAAAAGTATCATTAGGAGTTTCACCTTGTGATTGAAGTACCTATACCACTCTCCACCAAATTGTGACCCGTTTTGGCAAAACCTATGTTACGTCGCTGAGGCACTTATGCTACGTGGCTAAGAACGAGTTGTTGGGGTCCACCAATGGTGAAATAAGCTTTTGGCAATTTCCGATAGATAAAAAAAAAGATATACCACACATTTGACGGATTTCTACGAATTCCACTTACAAACAGATTTTACAACTTTTTTTGTCGGTCACTGTGCCAATTTCCTCAATTTTAAAACATAAACGATGTAAAATAAGTTCAAATTTTCCTCGAATGTGTTTTTTCGGATCTATACTCTTTAACTTGCCAGACCTTTTTCAGTTATTAAAATATTGTAAAAAAGATTGTGTATCAAATTAAAAGAAATTAGATAAACGTGTGTGCCTTTTCCAAAACCTTAAAAAATTAACCTAACGCTCGTTTTGCCAAAACAGGACACATTTGTGAATACCAAATTGTATTATTTTCTGCTTATCTTTCATTACCTTTAATGCTCTTTTGTTTCTCATGGGAGCTGATCCGGCTATTTACTTCTGTGTTTGCATACCATTTGTCTGTTTCCTCCTTCTCTTCCCCCCCGCCTCCCCCCCCCTCCCCCGCGTCTCTCTCTTACTCTCTCACTCACTCTCTCACTCACTCACTCTCTCTCTCTCACTCTCTCTCTCTCACTCTCTCTCTCACTCTCTCTCTCTATCTCTCTCGTCCTCTCAATCTCTCTCACTCTCTCTTTCTCTCTCTCTCTCACTCTCTATTTCTCTCTCTCTCACTCTCTCTTTCTCTCTCTCTCTCTCTCTCTCTTTCTCTCTCTCTCTCTGCCTCTCCCTCTCTCTCTCTCTCTCTCTCTCTCTCTCGTTTCTGCCATGTTTCCCACAGTACTATCGCAGAAATGGCAAAACTAATTTGAACATGATGAGCGCCCATCAGCCAGATGATGATTGCAGCACTCGAGCTTAGACATCAAAGTCATAGTCTAGCACTCCTGGTTTCCTTTAAGTACTGTCTCACTGCAATACGCCAAGAAGAAAAAAGCGCAATGCCTGGAATCCTCATTACATCCGAGAAGAGAATTGATGAATGTCACATTCAAACATTCTCACAATTTCCTGGGGGGTTAGCTAAGTTCTGGTCTGTCGGAATGAAAGTGAAGCGGAGGACTTCTTTTCTTTCATTTACTTCTAACGTGCTTCTTCAAAGTCAAAAAAAAGAGGGTCGAACCAAATTGACAGGGGAACCTTTGGAATACACAGGCCGCGCACCCAAAGAAAGGACACAGTTCTGCAGACGTCTCCACGCAAAGCAAGTGGACTATTTGCTCTGTGCACTTTGCTCGCAAAAGTTCACGACAGTCTGAGTCTGTTCGAAGAGGGAAAAGGTCAGGCAGTCTTCATAGGTCTGGGGAACTTTGCCACAGATCAATGCCATTTGAGTACGTCAACTCACGGCTCCCATTGCGTCAGTTCGCCCTTTCCAAACGACGACTGAGCGAGACCCGGATCTTTAAAACCAATAACGATTCCCTGGAGCAGAATCCCTTTCCAGACTGTGCAGGCATCCAATCCACTCTTGAGGTAAAGAACGACGTCACGCCTCAGTCGTCCTGGCAGTTCTCTCCAGTCACTGGAGGCGTCGATTCACAACTATCTACACACCCAGTTTATCTATGATTGAGAGCGAAAAAACAAACATCTATTTGTCTGTGGATCTGCTGGTAGTCGTATGCTTTTCTTTGAACGGCCTAACCGTATGAATGAATATTTTGGCCAAAATAAAATATCGAATAATCTTTTCCCCTGTGTTTTAAACTACTCCAGGACTGCAGTCTTGAGTTGCAAACGTGTATGTGCACGTATGATTCATGCATGTCGACGTCGATAGCAGGAGGAACATGAGCAGTATCACAAGAGAAGAAAATCGGACCGGGAAGTCGAGTGGTAGAGCTGGCTTCTCAAGTTGACACTTCCGCTCATAAATTTTGGCACCTGGAAGTTCAAGTGATCCAACCCCTGTGCTAAGCTAGTTTTCACGAACTTTCCCACGACCTCAACTAGAAGCACTTTTTTTTCGGCGCCCTTGCTATTATTTCCTTTATTCTTAGTCGGGGACGATGTGTTCACAGTAGTGATGTTTAAATGGCGAGTCTGGGCATCGCAGCATCTGTAGGCAATTGCTTCCTGCTGCAGGGAACGCTAAGAAATGATGTCATGTTGTGACAGTCATTCTTTGTCTTATCCCAACATGTGTACTCTGAGAATACGATGGAACAACATGAATGTTTTCGTCTTTGGATACTTTAGAATATGTTAAGTTAGATCAATAAATGTTTGTGCAGTATAACATCAGTAAAACTGTCATCCAAAATATCTTCTTCAATATATCAATATCTTTTGCAAATGCATCCGATCTGAAAGAGAATACGAAAATACTAATGGCTGAACCAGGAATGAACCCTGTAAAGCGCGGGTTTGAGGATATTTTGTCTTTCTTCATCGCATTATTATCTAGTTATCAGTCCCACTTTCGGCAAACAACAGCTGATAGATGACATTGGTGAAATAGGATAGGTTCAACTTTCTCATACTTTAAGCTTAGGACTGCAAACGGTTGTTTAAAACATGATGTGGCTCACATGCTCAAAATGAAGGATCGATGCATGCGTCGAGTTGTTCAAATTATTTCTGTCATACCGTCCTTTATACTTGAAAAGAAAAGACTGACAAGCTTTCAAAAGCCATCCCTCCTCTACTCCTCTCCCTCTGTTTCATATCATTCCACCCACCCACCCATCTTCTGTGCGGGTGAACGCGAGTGCGTGCGTATTCGTGCATGCTTGCGTGTCAGTTGCTGAGGTGAAAATATCATCGAACGAACGAACGAGCGAACAAACAAACGAACGAACGAATGAATGAATGATTGAATGAATGAATGGCTTTTTAAGGCCTAACATCCTTTGTAGGCTATGTAAGGCGAATGAGCACAAAACAACCAGAGCTGGTTGAAGTAAGAGCAAGCAAAGCCTCGATTTCCCTAGGTATCCCCCTTTTACGAAACACGTAGGGAGATGCGGTATGTCTATCCTTAGCCCCAATTCATAGGGTGATAAAGTGAAAAAGTGCGACATTCTTTGAACGAAGCTACGTGCGAGAAGCTGCAGATAGGAAATTTCCTTTTTCAACTGCTAAAAATAATGACATGTGCATGACGCACTTGCGACTGAGAGATAAGTGATTTTGACAGCGCATGAATCTGTCTAATGTTCTTTGGCTTTTCTCATTTGTTTATTAAGCCGTGCTGTACAGACAGTGAGCAAGATTTCTGCCATATTCGCAACATCTTTACTGCTTCACGACATGCCAAACGAGACATAATAAATCCGCCCGGCCTTTATCTTGTGCATAAAAGAGGAGGCACCTGCCAACACACATTAAAAGTTATTGGTTCAATGAATGGTTTTTAATCCAGGACAACGGAGTGGTCTTCTTTAATTCGACAGGGTTTGCACAGTTTTTACTGACAAAGTATCACCCAGAAAAAATTCGGTTCATCAGATGTTCAAAATCTGTAGAACAAAACATATTTGCCTCCTCGAATGGTTTCTTGGCGTCGTATATAATAACATCAACAACATTTTTCATATGTATCGTTTCAAGTTATTCTCTCGTCAAACAAACTGCAGAGTCAATTAACGCATAGACAAGGAAGAGTTTCTTTGGTGACTATACACGTAAAGGCAGGAGGATGGATGGGAAGGATCCCATTTGCTTCGCCACTGCCGTCTACAAGATCCCACGGTCGTGACAGGAACGGTAGATGAGTGGATCTGCTTGTTTGTTTTGCCTCACTTCGACCTGCAGTCGTTCTACACGTTCCCCTTGGTCTTGGGTAAGAATGGCGTCTCCCTACGTGAAAGGAATGTAATGGGGACTCGAGACTTGACATATTCTAACTCTAATAAGCTCCAGCAGTTTTGTAGTCAAAGGCCTTACATCGCCTAGAATGGCCAATGCGCCTTAAAACTTCATTCGTTCGTTCAGTCATACGTTCGTTCGTTCTTTTGGTCGACACTAGTTTTTCTTCGCATTTAGTTGCCACTCTGATCTCTTAGAAGCTGGGCACAGTTGCAAAAGAGGCCATTATTTGTCAGTGAAAATTCGGAATTTGACGTTTGTTTTTCCATGCGTGTTTAGCCTGTATTGCTGATCTAATTCATAACAAAAATTAGTAATGACAAAGTGTTCTGACTTTAGTGGAAGTTTCGTATTGTAGTGATTTTGAGGTATACATTCATCATTCTTTCATTGTGCATATTTTAGGAACAGGCCCCCTGACACACAGCCACCTTCCTGCAAGTTCAGGGGCGCGTCGCTTAAGCTGGTATCTTGCAAGACTTGCAAGGAACGCGAGGCGAGTGCGTTTTCTATATCCTCTCGCTCACGAGGATAGCGAGCTTTGCCAAGGATGCCTCGGTAGTACTTAGCCGCGTCTAGCGAGATGGTCGAAAATGGCGGATATCATGCACTTGGGTTCACAGACGACAGTGCCTGTAACATGCGTGTCACTGTGCGAGAATAGAAAGTTGCACGTGCACGGAAGTATTCGCTGTTCGAATGGTCATTTGTGTATTTTGAGGAGTATGTATATAGGTTATTTCTGGACCAACGCTGTCAACATAATTTTAATGACAGCACACATAAAGGAGCGTCAATACACCGTACATGTGCACTCTCTGAACTGTGTTTCTTGAATTGGCCCGGAGTGTATCGAGGCACAACATTTTCTACCAAATTGTCTACAAGTGCATCTGGATTGCTTTCTTTTCTTTGACAAAGTTGCCGTGCCATTCGAGACATCACCATGGTATGTTCAGTCAAGTGAAATACTGTTGTGATGCCCGTCTCGTCAGTTACTTCGTTTAAAAGTAACTTCTTCACTTACTCGTGCGCCAGAACGCAGCCATGCTCTCTCGGACTTTCACCTTGCCAACGAATGATTGGCCGTTGCATAGTGGCTCGCCTCGCCTCGGCTGGGTCGCGAACAATTTTATTTGCCAACTAGGTAGCTAAGCAACGCGCCCCGGGCAAACTCCTACTTTCGTCCCTCCTCATATTTCCTCTTTTCTTTTTCTGTTTTCTGTTTTCCCCCACTCCATCCCCTCCTTCCCTCTTGTTTAGTAACGCACTTGCTTGTACAGCTTCAAGCAAGCAGTCCAAAGCGAGCGAGCTTGCAAAAGAGATCGAGCAAGCGAGCATACGAGAGAGAGAGAGAGAGAGAGAGAGAGAGAGAGAGAGAGAGAGAGAGAGAGAGGGGGGGGGGAGAATATTAATATCGACTTGCACACCAGCAACCCTGCGAATCTCCACCAAAAAAAAACACCACACTAGCAGCAATTTCAATCACCAGCGCGCCGTTATGCACATAGACTTACACTAAGCTCTTAGAACCACACATCCGAGTTCACAGAAACCTGCTGGCGTTACACTACCGGTTGATGACAGTGGTGAATGCGCTAGCAGACGTACATTACCTCATTGCTTTGTTTTCTTGAGCAAATGTATCTACCGCAGATTTCTTTGCCAAATACTCACGTTTCGCATCTAGGTCATTCTAGCGTCTGCCTTTGTGCTATTCCAAAGCTCTCAAAATAATAATCGCCCCTTCTAAATAGTTTTCTTGGTATGCAATCAGGAAGCACTCAACTCGTTCCCTTTCGATAGCCCGGAAGTGGCCTGGGAGAAGACAGAAATGCTTTCAGCACTCTTATTACTGTCAGAAAGAGCTGTTCCCTCGAGGCGCCATCGGCAACACCATTAGCGGGAAAGCGCGATGCTGCAAAGAAGAGCTCCACTCACAAGATATCAACGCTGGTTGCTCGTGGACGCTGGAAACACAAACACGTGTCGTTCTCTAGCGCCAAAAACCAAGCGTCCCGTTTCGTCCGCAAGGACTGCCTTTGCAGAAATGGAACTCTGACTGAAGTGCAGGTCTCGAGGAAGCGCCGTGCACATCTGGGTCACACAAAAAGTGTTCAGGGAGAACCTGACTAGAATCACAGTGCTCAAGAAAGGTTTTTCTGAGTAAGACACGTTCCGTTTCCTTGGGAGGCAATTTTCGAAATGTACTGTTGGTTTCATCTTTTTAAAGAATGGCTTGAGAACTGTCATCTTTACCTCCATATGTCGGGGTTTCATGTTAAGAAGTTCATTCGGAAGCAGTCCCGACAAACGTGTATTTGTTCTTTTTAAAGTAATAAATCGATCTTTCACTGCAGGCGTTCGACTGCCACCGCAGATGCCAATGTGATGCAAGATCTTCGTCCCTTGTTTCTGACAGCGTGAATGTTTTGCATACATTTTGTCAGTACTGCGTTTGAATGCTGGTGGAGTGAGCCAGCCTTAGGACATCCGCACGAGACTCTATGTTTCCCATGAGATGTTAATTTTAAGATGCGCAGCAGATAACGAACGTGGAAGCTGTTGAGCTTCTTCTCTTATCTTGCGTGAAGGATTAATGTCTCAATGCCATATAAAACAGGAGTATGCCGGAAGTGTCGTATTTGTTGACGGGATTTGTTGGTCTTAGAACTCTTCTGGAGCGACTGTCAGGGTGGAGCTTTTCAATCGCAGCTGTCGTCTCTCCCCAACCTAGCTCTAGCGTGCAGTACAATCCGTCTTGAGGCAGAGGGTAATCTACCACTACTACTTCTACTGCTGCTCCTTCTTCCTTTTACTTATTCCTCTTCGTCATTCTTCTTATACCTCTTCTTAATCCTTCTATTTCCTTTTCTACCACCACCACCACCACCGCCGCCACCACCACCACCACCACCACAACCACCACCACCACCACCACCACCACCACCACCACTACCACCACCACCACCACCACCACCACCGCCGCCGCCGCCACCACCACCACCACCACCACCACCACTACCACCACCACCACCACTTTACTGAAATGGACTCCGAGCAGACAAACGCATCGCCAGGGGGCGTGCTGCTAAAGGTCGTCGCACACGATGATACAGAAACACGCTTTTTCTCTTTCCCTGATCCAGATTTTTATGGAGTTCCACTTGATGTGTTCGCACAGGGTGAAACTTTTTTTGTATGAAACAAATCAATTGGTTCCACCCAGCGCCATATATAGTTACCAGCGTCATCGTTGGAGATGTCATCTTCACAACAACGATGTCAGTCAGCGACGATATGATTGCTGCTGCTGCCACTGGGACCATCGTGCAGGAGAAAGAAAAAAGGCGAAAACGAGCGAATGTTTGCAGAAGAGGCCGCAGCGAGGTGCTCACTCCTCGAACCACTCGTCTACATGATAGGACATGTAGTATCACGTATCAGTGCCCCGCCGACCTCCATCTTGTAACCTACGTCGACGCACATAACGATTTGAATGACGTAGCGATTTAAATGAACTATTAATTCGTTCTTCAAAGAGCTTTGAGAGATCAATACTGTCATTTTGTTTTGGGTTCATTGTATGTGAGTTAATAATTCTACAAATGAGCGTTTTGCATGTGAATCGAAGTAAACATGGCAGACGTGTGGCTGACAGGCAGAAATATTTCAGTAAAATACTAGGAGAATAGAACCAGTCCAAAACCGCTAAAATAGTTTAAGGGAAATACAAAATTTTACTGAAATACCTGCTCGCACAGGAGGAAGCGGGCGTGTTAGTATCGAAATACTGTTTCTGCATCACCGTGTTCGACGGCTTTTCAGCACCACCGTGTGAATGACTCGAGCAACAGCAAAGTGCAGGATAATGAGCTTACAGGTTACATACAATGAGCACAGTGCCAGATTTTCTTTCGCGTCCCTCATACATATTCTCCTCCCTCAGATTGTCACTTCGTCGCATCTGAAATAACATGGTAGAGTCGTTTGCTTAGACCTGTTCACCATAGCAGTATGTGACAAAATACCACAATGATGCGTTCCATCAAAGGGATGATAGCATTCCATCAAGGATTATAGGTTACACAAAGATAGTTCATTAGCTCATTGTTGTGAGGATCGAGACACGTTGCGCCCCCAAGCGGGAAGGAATATGGGTGAATCAAGGGAAGTAATCACACCGCTTAGAGACATGTACATTGGCTTGTTTATCGACGCGTTTCTGATGCGTTCCGATCATGTTTGTGAATAAATTTACGGTGTAATGTGTAATAAAATGATTTGCTGCAATAATGGGGTGTTTTGGCTTTGTTTTTTGTAGCAGGCGTTGTGAAATCGAAATATTTGGTTCATCGATATGGATGGTTCTGCGCATGTCCATGAGCCTATAGTCCGTTTAAACATTGCTCTGTCAGTGGAGACGCTACTGACTTCGCACGCCCGGGAAGTTATGCTAAGATCCGACCGCGTTAATGTATCTGCGTTTTGTGACAAACGTCTTGGTCGGATACATTAACGCGGCCGGATCTTAGCAAAACTCCCCGGGCGTGCGAAGTCAGTAGCGTCTCCACTGACAGAGCAATGTTTAAACGGACTATAGGCTCATGGACATGCGCAGATCCATCCATTTCGATGAACCAAATATTTCGATTTCACAACGCCTGCTACAAAAAACAAAGCCAAAACACCCCCATTATTGCAGCAAATCATTTTATTACACATTACACCGTAAATTTATTCACAAACATGATCGGAACGCATCAGAAACGCGTCGACAAACAAGCAGTTTTACATGTCTCTAAGCGGTGTGATTACTTCCCTTGATTCACTCATATTCATTCCTGCTTGGTGCGCTGCGTTTCCGAGCGTCTTGTAACTTTATATAGCAAAAGCTCGGCATGAGCTATCTTTGTGTAACCTATAATCTTTGATTCCATGGACGTTGGGAAGAGCAGACAGAAAAAGATAGCGCTACTCAAGATGGCCGTGCGCTTTATATGCGTAGATTTACTCCATCACATGCAGCCATGCGTCTTTGTAAATCAAACACACACATACATACATACACACACACACACATGCACACACACACACACACATACACATACACACACACATACACACACACACACACCTACATCAGCCCTTGTCCTCGCAACATTATCATCCTTTTAACTCTCAGGAAAACCCTTGCAAGTAACTTGTCCACGCATGTGACAACTGGTCAGTTGAATATATGAAAATCATTGTTCTTCCTCTGTGCAAAATATACCCAGTGCAAGATGCTTTTCACATGCAAACCCATACCAAACGCTTGTAGCCCATTTACCAACAGGGAAAACGGCCATTTTAGAGGGCATTGCTTTCATATCCGGACTGCCTGTGTATGTGTCATAATACGAAGTGGTACTGCACACGTCTCTCCCAAAATGACGCTATTTACAGCAACACAGCGACATGGGTGGCGAATTAGGGCAGTCTGTCCGTCATCGATACGAACTCTGTATCCAGCACTGCCCGTCATCGATACGAACTCTGTATCCAGCACTGCCAGGTGCTGAATAGAGCTGATTGCAATTCGTGATGAAGTGACACTCCAACGACCTTTCTCCCACGGGCTCAATGGGCCTCTCCGCAGGCAGCGTTGGCTTGTTCGTTAGGTCTGAGGACCGACCACTGAGCAAACAGACGCTGAGAACTCATAACGAGTGAGACGACCCCGCCTCAGACCGCACTTCTACATTAGGAACCTCGCTGGCATACACCCACGTGAAAATGAAAGCTCGAGGAATCGATAGCGTGCGGATATGAAAAAGCCTCCGGAATTCACCAATCAGGCTTATGGGGAAAGAAAAAAAGACGGGCGTAGGGATGGATACCGATTGCTTGATGGCAAGTATGTGCGATGATACGCACCAAGGATGTATTCATGCTTCACTATGTTCTTACTCTGCAAGCTTGAGACAGCAATGAAGGTCTAAAGGCGTTCCAAACTTTGCAGGCATTACCATGGATTTTGCAATTAAGAAAAAAAAAGCTGTGTGCATCATTGAATTTGAAGCGAATATTTGTACAAATACTCTCTAATGGATGTTGAAAAGAATTACTCTCAGCCACACACAAAAAATCAAAAAAACTTTCTTTAATCACAGCCTAACAGGAAAAGTTTGTTCACAAGTCAGGCGCATTGCCATGGTTAGTTTCTGTTTTTTCTTATTTATTGCAAAGTTCATCTAGATTAGTTTCATGAAACTTTGTGGAAAGAATGATTAGCAAACCGTTGGTCTGATATAAACAAAATTTGATTATCATGTCACAGATAATGGTAGCACTGAAACTTGGCACTAAAAATACCCTAACTGTTAGCTGCTGTTATGAAAATGGTGTACTGATGTAGTCCTTAGAAAGTGTTTTCGTACGTATTAACTGAGCGACTGCAAGACGATGATAACCGTGA
>JAWQFJ010002549.1:47500-55000 GCA_034096865.1 Theodoxus fluviatilis
CTTCTCCTCCTGTCCCTCCACGTCATCCTCTTCTTCTTCTTCTTCTTCTTCTTCTTCTTCTTCTTCTTCTTCTTCTTCTTCTTCTTCTTCTCTTCTTCTTCTCTTCTTCTTCTCTTCTTCTTCTTTCTCTTCTTCTTCTTTCTCTTCTTCTTTTTCTTCTACTACTACTACTACTACTACTACTACTACTACTTCCTCCTCCTCGTCCTCCTCCTCATCCTCGTCGTCGTCGTCCTCCTCCTCCTTCTCCTCCTCCTCCTTTTGCTCCTATGCCACCTCGACTTCCATCTGTTCCTATACCACCTCTACTACCATCTGCTCCTATGCCACCCCTACCTCCGTGTTTTGCTTCTAAATGCTGTCTCCTTATTTGTCCTTTCCTATGCTTCCTTCAACTGGAAAGTCTTCTCCCTATTTTGCCATACAACTGCTCGTGCTTGTCTTCTTCTGTTTGTTCTCAATGAATGCCTCCTTCATATCTTTCGCCTGTTCCTGCTGCTGCTTCTGCATCATGCTACTTCTGCTATCTTTGATGCTTTCCCTGCATTCTGCTCCTCCTCACCCCCGTAGCATCGCATCATCCTGTTCTTGCTCTTCCTTCTGATTCTGTTCCTGTCGCTCTTCATTCTGCCTTCCCGCTTCCACCAGCTCTTCATTCTCCATCTACTCGTGCCCCTGCACTTAATTCTTTCCCTTCCTCCTTCTCCTTCACCTGCTCCTGTTCCACTTGCTCTTTCTTCTGCTTCTTTTCTTCAAATTCCAACTGTTTCTGTCCCTCCAGTTCCTACTCCTCTAGTCCTCCTCCTTCTCGCCACCCCCACCCCCGCTTGTTCCAATGTCTTCTGCCCACCCACGGGCACCCACACTCCCACCTTCACCCCCACTACAGTTCCCCGCCCTCTACCTCTCCTTCTCCACGTTCAAAATGTTTACATTCCATATTTTTGTTCACGCGACTGTTGGTTGAAACGCGAAGCAGAAGTTGAGTATGGATATTCCGAGAGTTTTGTTGCTGTGCGTGTTTCGTGTTATGTCAACTCCTGTGGATTCCGTGGTAAACACAGTATGGGTAAGGACGAAAGCAGGAACTATGGAGGGGATAATGTATGGAGGGTAGTGTTTACTCTTCTTCTCGTATTGCTGTTCCAAGAACACACACGTCTGTGTTCATCAGTCTTTTTTTTTCCTCGCGGCCACTCAAGTCTCCTCCTCCTCTTCCTCTTCCTCCTCCTCCTTCTACTACTACTACTACTATTACTACTATTACTACTACTACTACTACTACTACTACTACTACTACTACTACTACTATTACTACTACTACTATTACTACTACTACTACTACTACTACTACTATTACTACTACTACTACTACTACTACTGCTGCTGCTGCTACTACTGCTGCTGCTGCTACTACTGCTGCTGCTGCTGCTTCTTTCTCCCACCCAGTCACTTACTCCTCCTCCTCGTTCTCAATCTCGTCCTTCTCCTTATTCTTTCCTTTCGTCTTTTCTCCTCTATTCTCCTCTTCCTTCTCATTCGGGATCTGCACTTTTTTCATGGGAGAGAGGCCGAACTGTTTACACAGAGTGCCTTCATTTTCTGTGCCCTCTGGTTTCTGCAGTGATCCCATGTCCAGAAGCGTTTCTTAGGATAACGGTAAACCAAAGGTGGCGCAGCACTGAAATGGTTGAAGGTATCAAGCGATGCTTGGCTCAGTTTCTCATTTTATGCCCTGACAGTCCATTTCCTCTAATGACGTAAGCCCGAAATCACTGTTCCTCGAAAGACCCTCGCTCGTGTTAAAAAAAAACGTGAGCGAAAAATTCGTTTTACATTGTCGCTATGCGTCTTCCTTACACTGAAATATTGGACTATTTCTACAGTGGTTGCATGGGTTTACTTTGAAATATGCTGTCCTTGAATCGATTTCCACGTTGCTTGCTTCTGAAGGTAAAAGAAAATTACATCAACTACGCTCCACATCTGCTTAATTCATACATCTGTAGAAGAGTGATGGGGCAGCTAAATCCTCACAGGCAGAGTGCTGTCAATTGTCTCGTGGCATGGCGCAGAATGGAGCTATAGAGAGGCTCCGCTCCTCTCTACTCCATTATCAGGGCAAACTCATGCAGTTCCTTCTGTCCATGTTTTATTCGTCCCGCAAAACTTGAGACCAATCTAGTCTGCCAGACTCACCCGTCTGGTCTGCCAAAGCATGCAAAAGCAACCACTTTTAAAGGGATGGACTTATTCACCAGAATCGGAAGCTCATTCTAATAGTAAAACACGTGTTCCAATGTTGACGATTAATTATGGAGAGAGAGTAAAGGGGCGAGGAAGGTGGTGACAGCCTGGGCCGGCTGCCCTGAGGGCTGACTCCTTGGGGACCAGCCAGGGAGAGGAAGGGAGCTGCTATTGAATAGATGACAGCCGGAGATAAAGAGGGGGGAGAGAGAGAGAGAGAGAGAGAGAGAGAGAGAGAGAGAGAGAGAGAGAGAGAGAGAGAGAGAGAGAGAGAGCAAAGAACGTAAGTACACAAAGAACGATCATAACGCGCGTCTGTGCGAAACGAGTGACGTTAGCGCCCCCAAGCGGCTGTGGTGGTGCTGCAGTAAACATATATATAGAGTAATGCTGAGTTTTTTAAATTCTATTTTACAGTAAAATTGCTTACAAGAACCCTTTACCTTACCAGGCATAGTTACTGTGTTAACAGTAGTGGTGGTTTGTACAGCAGAATCAAGGATTGCCAGCGTAAAGCGAAGCTTTACAGTTGATGGGACACTGTACAGTTGAGACTCGGGTCTACGGCGAATCTGCGTGTGTGTGTGTGATGACTGTCAGTGGGGGTCTGCCAATAAGACAATGTTGCACTCTACTCTTGTTGTGCGGGGGTTCTCCTGGCTTGCGCTGGGAAATCGAAGTGACAAACACTGGTGGTCGTTTTCAGTAAACTTTATTCACGCACCGATCGCTACACAGTGGTGAAAATCAGTAATCGTCGTCGTACTCGCTTCACTCTACGCACAGTGTTGCAGAGGACTCGCTCCTTACAAAGTTAAGCTCTCACCTTAACTCTGTCGCATCTGCTGCTCGTGTCTGACTCGTGTCAGTCGTGTCTGTCTCTCTCTCTCTCGCTTTGTCGCTCTTTTTATACCTAACCCTAGATTTCCAGATCTTTCGTGAACGAAGCTGCCCGAATAGTCTCTCGTGTCGAGCTCTAAATCGACTGGCGTCACGTGACCTGGTGACCGAATTATCAGAGCGACTGCTAAACACAGGACAGCCTGAGCAAAGAACAACAAACCAAAGGAACGATAAATTTAACAATAATTATGAATATGCAAATCAGTGTAAAAATTTCATAAGTTCCCTTTTATTCAATCGACAACCAGCGCTCTTTAGCTCACTAATCACTATTCAATGGGGAAAATTAATTTCTGAATAAAATTTAGCATTTTGGCTTGCTGCAATAGTCTGGTTTTACGATTCAGTCACCAACAGCACAAACTTGAATATCATCAAAAGGTCTGATGGTTGTGTGAATAAAAAGAAAAGAAAACAAACAGTAGAATTTGACTGTGTTCATTCACCAATTCCGTGTCAATTGTAAGCTCTATGTCATAATGTAGGCGGGGAAAAAGGTGCATAAATATCAGCTTTACTGCAGGGAGTCATTTTGCTACAAACTACACGGCAATTTTGTTGACAAATGTGCTCGGGATTAATGAGAAACACGCCGATACATTCGCGCAATATCGTCTGTATTTACAAGTTGTACTGTGGTCTGGTTACCTCCCTTGATCTGCTATACACCACAGCCGCTTGAGATCGCTGCTTTCCAAGCGTCATCACTTTTCTTATAGGGAAAGCCTCGGGTGCGCCTTCTTTGTGTAACTTACGTTCTTTGGAGGGAGGGAGGGAGGGAGAGAGAGAGAGAGAGAGAGAGAGAGAGAGAGAGAGAGAGAGAGAGAGAGAGAGAGAGAGATTGTACGTACCATCCTACACATCTATCAAACATTCACACAGGGATAAAACTACGATTTGTATTTCTTGTCAGTAAAAGATGCAATGATCAAGATACTTGTTATGCTGCCTTGGTGCCACCTATTCAACTCAGACGTGTGTTGCTCTCTGCAGTGTGATATCACCCTATTCAGGCAGACAGCTTCACGACCACTGAGCTATATCATATACCTCAGTGGCTGAAACGATTCCACCATGGCAGTGTTGTTGCCAGGGCTGCCAGTGTATCAGGTCTGCACTCTACAGGATGACACAAACCAGCTGGGGAAGCTCAGCAGGTCAAGTTTGCTCCAGACCAAACCAAACCAAAATAAGAGCGCCTGGAACATTGAAAGCAGCCATCCATCATATCAGCCCGCCTTTGGAGTGGCGAGGGTGGAGGTGTGGGTGGGCGGGGGGTGGGCGGGGGTGGGTGGCAGGGAGAGAGGGATGGTGTCTCAAAACACAAAGCAGAAAACGGTTGCCATCCACCACAACGGTATGTAGGATTTCACAGACTTAATGCCAAAGTCTCGACGCTGTTTTCTTCAGGAGATGCATCACAGACTGAACATAGCATACTTAGGGGGTGTAGGAAGAGCCGGGCATGTACGCACGGACAAAAACAACAGTGCAGATCTTGTTTGTGGCTAGTTTTGCAACTGAAGTGGGATTCCTGCTCGCACAAATTTCGCAGCCACACATGCACCGATAAAGTACGTCATGTTTATGATGGAAACGCTGCGTCATGAGATTGTGTTGGCGCAAGAACTAGCTTTCCAATGGCGCTTGCTGCTGCTGCCACCTGTGCAAGTTGCCACTTCCTATTTCTCTCCTTGTATGTAAACGCTTGCCAAGCAGTGAAAGGCCAATGGTCCACAACTTAGGGAGGCTTTTACCGCTACATTTATGACGTGGCGAAGCATTGACAAATATAGTAGGTCTCAGATGTGGAACGAGCTCTTGTGGTTTGACGATGAGATATAACTGTACTGATTCTCACAAGCCACTTCTGATCTAGCCAACGAACATTCTAACATTTCCTTTCACATGTGTCATGGCTGTCAGAAGGAGATTCAGAAGACACGAAACCACGCAACCACCACACAATTTCTCATGATGCGGGTATACTGGGAGAAGAAGCTGGCACGAAAAAAAACTCCCTTTACTTTGCATAATCTGTGTAAAACTAAGGGACGTCCTCACACGTGGGAAGTTTTATGGCAAGTTTCTATTTGCCTTTGCCAAGATGGCGGTCGCAGGTCGCAAACAAGGTTTCTAATGAGTTGCCAACGAATAGACCAATGCTCTATTTTTCTTGCCGCTAGCAACGAAATTTTCCGCGAACAGCCAATCAGGTGGGCTCTTCCTTGTGACGTCGACTTTTTATCATCGAACAAGTAGACAGAGAGCCAGATGATGCATTTGATTGAACACTGGCATTCATACCCAGCCGTATGAGACACGCGAAGTCCCTCGTACATTGCCTGGAACAAGGCCAGGGAGTGTATTCTGGCTATTGGTAGATGTATGTATGACCTTGACAGGTAAACAAACCCTGAATGTTTGTGATGTGGAATGTCGTCTGTTCTCATGCAATCACACTCAGATTTGCCAAGTAAGGAAATTGCGAGCTGTGTGACTTGACACGTGTGAAGTGAAAAGCTTTCCTGAGACCAGGCAACTTTCCCTGTCTTTTCAAGAAAACTTGCCACGGTTGAGGACGTCCTACCTCGGACGTAGCATCAGGAATTTATTTGTCTCTTTGACATCTTGTGGTGTTCTCGCCTTTGCAATAACGTCCACGTGTAATTAATTGCCCTTTTTGATGCATTACTCCACAAACAAATATGGGCGTTGCAAGCTAAAGAAAGAGGCTGGTTCAGCAGAGGGCAAAAACCGGAGGCAGACCCTCAAAGCAGACTTAAGATACAGGCAGAGATGAAGCAAGACGTGAAAGGCAAGGAGGAGGAGACAGCAGACAGCAACAGCGTCATGACAATGTATGTGTAGAATATTCGCCTCAATAACTAATGAAGCCTGTCACCACAATAGTGGACCGTACAGTCACACCATGTGATTCAGATCCACAGCACAACCTGGGCGCGGAACCCAGTTTTCTCACAAGACAACAGCATACGTTCCATCTCTCAGCCTAGGTCCGGGATGTATTTCCATGCCGAATTCCACAACGCACTCAGTTAAGGCTCTGCGGAGTGCACGTTTTTCACGCTCCGCCCTGATTTGCACCGAATGCTTTTCTCTCGCGATGCCCGTTGATGATTAACATCCCACTTTTTCTTTATTCGAAGTTCTGTGAAATTTTGAATAGTCGTTTTCCTTATGCCGTGAGCTAAAGGATTAAACCTACTACAAGTATCCGTGAGGGCAATTACTCTCTACGTACATTCACAAAGTAAACATGATTATAATACATTCACCTTCGTCATCTTGCCGATGTACACAATGAGCGAGTTTTCGCGTCAACTATAGTGACTCGAGTCGAACCGGAGGTCGCAAAAACTCGGTACGGTACGACCGGAGTGACGTCACCGATTAACCAAAGTTCAACCTTGGCCCCAGCGTACGTTCTCTCCAGTTCCAAGATGGCTGCCATGGCGAGGAGAGAAACTTCTGCATATGTTTTTTCACAAAGTTACGGATTGTGAGAACACAATTGTTGTAAATCACTTAACCTTTCAAAAATTAAGGATACTGGGTTGGATACTGTCTTGGTTTTAATGCATTTTATTTTAGCAGTGATGTTTATTTTGGGAAGAAATTAGGTCAACATGAGTTTGGGTGCGATTTCTGACTGTCAGCAGGGCAGGGATAAAAACCACGCTACCCCCCCCCCCCCCCTTCCCGTCCCCCTCCCCAATCGGCCTAAATACATCACAGCACAGCTTGCTTCTAATTTCATTCAAATTTCAGCCCCAAAACTCAACAGATTGCACAGATTTGTTCCACAACAGTAAATCCGCAACACACCAGCCAAGGCTTTCGCCATCTTGTTGCAAGGGAAGCGACTGGACACAACTGAACAGCGTTTTCGCGAAGAAAAAAACCAGACATGCGCAGTGACCCTACCGTAGCTAACCCAGGTTACTCGCGAAAACTCGCTCTATGCTAAACTCTGTGAACTTTGAAACGTTACTTTGAAACTTTATTCGTCAGACCACAAGTCCATGGACGAATCGGGGAGTGGGGGAAGGGTGAGGGTGGGGGTGGGAGGATGGAGAGTAGACACTTGAATCAGGAGACTGAGGGGGTTACATCATGAGCATTCAATAACAAAAATATTTAATAAAAAAAGAAAATATCCAGCATGTCACAGCAAGTTACTGGATCTAGATCCTGAAACAACGACTCGATCTAAACTACAAGACGATGGCGTGTCCATACACCTTTGAATGATACGTTTCAGGCAGAGATCAAAGACAGCAGCTGAAGCCTAATATTTCAGCCTGTGTTTTCAACAAGAACTCCTAA